>CM055207.1:12500-170000 GCA_029224185.1 Karalla daura | reverse complement strand
ATAAGAATTCAGACTGTGTTTCTTCATTCATTCAGTTCAGTGATCTCCCTATTTTATTTAAAGATGAGACCTGAGAAGAAGGGTTTAAAAAATATGAAAATTAATCTAAATCCATCTAAATCTTATTTTGTTAATTCATAGTTTATTGGTCGTTTTGTTTGTTTAAAGCTGAATCATTTTCTTTGATAAATATGACGCTGTTCTCCTGACACAGCTGGCTGCTGTTTGCTGTCTTCACTGACTGATTGAAAGGCTTTTATTTTTGCAGGACATCTCTTTAATAAAATAAGAGCGTGCAGATGCAGAGGTCTCTCGACCAGCCGCTCTCCTCTTCCTCACTGTCTCCGTCCGTCTTCCTGCTCTCAGTAAAATGACATTTAGAGCAGCAGGGTGAGAAAAGCAATCTGCCTTCCTCCCAGGAGAGGGGGAGGAGGGGGACGGGGGACGAGGGGGAGGAGATGTAAATGTAAAAATGAGCGGAATAAAAGAAGAGAGAGAAAAAGAGAGTGAGGCGGGGGGGGGGGGGTAGTGTGTGAGGTGAGGAAAGAGGGGGAGGATGAGAGAAAATGACAGTCAGAAACAGAAAAAGAGAGACAGAAAGAGACAGAGTCAGTGAGAGAGACAGAGAGACAGTACAAGAGAGGGAGACAGTGAGAGACAGAGAGAAAGAAAGAGAGAGAGCCAGAGAGGGAGACAGTGAGAGAGACAGAGATAAAGAGATACAGAATTAATAAGAAAAAAACAGACAGAGCGAGAGAGAGAGAGTGTCAGTGACAGAGACAGAAGTGAGAGAGCCAGAGCAAAAAGACAGAGACAGAAAGAAGGAGACAATGAGAGAGACAGAGAGAATGAGAGACAGAGTTATGTCTCACGGCTTGTGGATTGGCGCCCCCCCCCCTTCCTGCATACTTCCCCAACTGTTCCTCCCAGCTCTGTAATCTTCTTGGCCACCACAAGGGGGCAGTACAAATCTGTACACAGGCCTGTCCTGCCCCCGGAGTACACAAAGAAGAATGAAATGAAACAACACTGATCCTAGTATTTTGGAGACACAGACGCTCCTCCCGCCCTAGCGTCTGTGCTATCTCCATGAGTTTGACCAGTGGAAACTGTCTCTGTCCTCTGGTAGGGCTGGATTATAGAGGCGGGTTATAGATTATAGGGCTGGATTAAAGAGACGGGTTATAGATTGTATATTATAGGGCTGGATTGTAGAAGCTGGCTAAAGATTATAGATTATAGGGCTGGATTATAGAGGCGGGTTATCGAGGCGGATTATAGACTATAGATTATAGGGCTGGATTATAGAGGTGGGTTATAGATCATAGGGCTGGATGATAGAAGCGGATTATAGACTATAGATTATAGGGCTGGATTATAGAGGTGGGTTATAGATTGTAGATTACAGGGCTGGAAGCGTGGATGGACCTGCAGAACATCACCAACTTCAAGGGCTGTGATGTCACACTGGGAGACCTAAATGAGTCGCTAGCAGAGGAGCTGAACTGCTTCTTTGCCTGTTTCAAACCACCACAGCGACACTCACCAACCCCAGCCCTGCCCCCCTCCCCTCCAGAGCCCAACACCCCCCCTTTCACAATAGAGGAACCTGATGTGAGACGTGTTCTTTGGGCGGTGAACCCCAGGAAGGCTGCTGGCCCAGGCGGAGTATGTCCTCAGAGCATGCGCAGACCAGCTGTCCCACATCTTCTGCAGGATCTTCAATCTCTCCCTGTCCCAAGCAATCATCCCCACCTGCCTGAAATCTACTACAATCATCCCGGTTCCCAAAAAGTCACCTATATCTTGCCTGAATGACTACCGCCCTGTTGCCCTCACTCCAGTAACCATGAAGCACTTCGAGAGGCTGGTTCTCCGGCACATCAAGGACAGTCCCCCCCCCCCCCCCCACTCGACTCCCACCAGTTTGCATACCGGGCGAACAGATGCACAGAGGACGCCATCACCATAGCTCTGCACGCTGTGCTGAGCCAGCTGGAACAGCAGCAGAGATATGCCAGGATGCTCTTTGTGGATTACAGTTCGGCCTTCAACACTATCATCCCGGATATCCTGATTACAAAACTGGACATACTGGGCCTCCCCACTCTCACATGCTCCTGGATCAAGGACTTTCTAACCACCAGACCCACCACCACCAGACTGTGAGACTTGGCCCCCACTATTCCTCCATCCGCACACTGAGCACCGATTCACCACAGGACTGCGTGCTGAGCCCCCTCATGTACTGTCTCTACACCCATGACTGCAGTCTGACCCACGGGAGTAACATCATCGTTAAATTCGATGATGACACCACTGTGATCGCACTTATCTCAAAGGGAGACGAGTCAGCCTACAGAGAGGAGGTCCATAAACTCTTGGTGTTCAGACAACAACCTGGCACAGCAGCGCATGCACTTCCTGAGAGTCCTGAAGAAGTACAACTTGGACAAGAAACTGTTGCTGGGCTTCTACCACTCTTCCACTGAAAGCCTGCTGACATACTGCATCTCCACCTGGTAAGGGAGCTGCACTGCTGCAGACAGGCAGAGGCTTCAGAGGACAATCAAGGCAGCACTGAGGATTATTGGGTGTCCTCTCTCCTCCCTGATGGAAATCTACTCCACCCGGTGCCTCAGCAGAGCCAACACCATCCTAGAAGACAGTTCCCACCCCGGCTCTCAGCTGTTTGAGCTGCTTCTCTCAGGAAGACGCTTCAGGTGCATCAAAGTGAAAACAAATAGACTGAGACTGAGTTTTTTTTCCAGGAGCCATCACCACTCTGAACGCTCATATGTAGCACCAGGGTTAATTCAGGGTTAATGTGCAATATCATCAGTGTGCAATATTCAGCTGCTAAAACACATTATCTGAATGTGCAATTTTCTTAAATTCCAACAGCAGTCCGGTTGTATACATGCAAATTGTTTCTTTTCTTCATCTCATACTTTCTACACTTATTTATAATTTATTTATTTACTTTTTTAATCTTTGTTATTATTCTACACTTATTTAATACTTACTTTGTAAATAACATTTTATTTTATTCTCTTACACTTGACTGCACTGCACAGGAAGTTGCTCCTCAATTTCATTGTATAAGTGTATAATGACAATAAAGAGCTATCCATCTATCTATCTATTATAGGGCTGGATTATAGAGGCTGGTGTAGCAGCGGACTTCCTCAACAAGTCTTTAAAGTCCATCATTACAACAAACACCTCTTCTTTGTGGTAGAAAAAACAAGCTCCTCCTGGCTGTCGACAGGAGTCCTGGACTCCGCCTACTGGTGTGGTGAGTTCCACAGGGCGCATGCGGACCCACGCGACCAAAACTGCGAGGTCTCAAATTATGAGCTGCACAAAATGTGCCGCACGGCAGCACTAAACACCAGCACCGCTGAAGCTTGCATGGGCCTTAAATGAGAAAGAAACAGAGAGACAGAAAGAGACAGAGAGACAGAAAGAGACAGAGAGAAAGAGACAACGGATCATGTTCACTCCTGATAACAGAAAGTTTGAAGGTTCTAGAACCTTCCCAGCGTTCCTAGAGCAGCTATCCTGGAGCAGCTATACTAGAGGACCTATCCTAGTGCAGCTACCCTCGAGGACCTATCCTAGAGCCGCTATCCTAGAGCAGCTATCCTAGAGGACCTATCCTGTTGCAGCTATCCTAGAGGACCTATCCTGTTGCAGCTATCCTAGAGGACCTATCCTAGTGCATCTACCCTAGAGCAGCTATCCTGGAGCAGCTATCCTAGAGGACCTATCCTAGTGCATCTACTCTAGAGCAGCTACCCTAGAGCAGTTATCCTGGAGCAGCTATCCTAGAGGACCTATCGTAGTGCAGCTACCCTAGAGCAGCTATCCTAGAGCAGCTATCCTGGAGCAGCTATACTAGAGCAACTATCCTGGAGCAGCTATCCTGGAGCAGCTATACTAGAGCAACTATCCTGGAGCAGCTATCCTGGAGCAGCTATCCTAGAGGACCTATCCTAGTGCATCTACCCTAGAGCAGCTATCCTGGAGCAGCTATCCTAGAGGATCTATCCTAGTGCATCTACCCTAGTGCAGCTATGCTGGGGCAGCTATCCTAGAGCAGCTATCCTAGAGCAACTATCCTAGAGGAGCTTTCCTAGAGCAGCAATCCTCGGTGAGCCGGCCTAGAACAGGTAGCCCACCATGTCCATGACACGTCCTGACCCTACCACCCTCCTCACTCCTCGGCTGGGTCTGGGTCAGGGTAAGGTGACAATGCTATTTGGGCTGTAGAGGAGCAGTGTGAACTAGTACTGGTCACACTGAAAGGTGGCACAGATGACACTGGGAGGCTGGAGGAGGTGGACTGTGAGGAACACCCGGCGATGCATCCATCGTCTAATGTTCTGGATGATGAACCACCCACAGAAGCTGCAGGTGTCGTTGCCAGCTCAAAGAAAGTGCTCACCTAATTTAACTTGCCACTCTATTACCTGGAGTTTGTCAACCCCCCTGACACCATTTAGACCAGAGCCTTGCTCCCAGTACAGCCAGGAACCAGGGGAGGTTCTGGTCCTCAGACACTACCAGCTTGTCCATCATGACCTTCATCTTAAAGGTAACAATACACATCTGACATAGATTTATGTGTGTGTGTGCGTGCGTGCGTGCGTGCGTGCGTACGTGCGTACGTGGGTACGTGCGTGCGTGCGTGCGTGCGTGTGTGCATGTGTTCAGGCTTTCAGCTCCTGGCTGGAGGCTTCTTCTCATGTCTTGGAAATCAAAATGTCCTGTTTGCAGCATCCTGTTTCTCTGGAACTTTCTGAGGAACCTGCTAACACAGGTTCTGGTTCTGGTTCTGCTATTTCAGGACCTCGGTTTTCCTGCTGCTGTTGACTTTGGGTCAGAGGAACCAAAGATCTCCTCCATGAAAGTTCTACCTCAGGACTCTGTGGTTTCTTCCTCTTCCTCCTCCAGCCGAGATGCTGCACAAGAAGAACCAACAATTCTGTATTTGCAGCTGAGAACCAGCCTTTCGGGTTCTGAAATACATTTGTATTCTGGGTGTGAAGGAAACGTTCTCCCCATGTTCTCCCCATGTTCTCTTCATGTTCTCCATGTTCTCCACATGTTCTCTAGATGTTCTCCCCTGCCCCCCACTCTCGCTCTCCCCTCTTTTTTGGTGGTAACTGGGTCAAACAGAACCTTATTAGTGGGCAGCAGAGCAATCTGCCAGGAACAAAGACGTTATTAGCCTCCTTTGTCTCGACCCCGAAGCTTCAGCTGCTAATTAACAGCTGCTCTTATCACACACACACACACACACACACACACACACACACACACACATACACACACACACACACACACACACACACTGAACTGCTGCACCAGCAGTCACAGCAGCACTGGGGTATGGCAGGTGGGCAGGTCACACACCTGATGGTCTTGATGGTATTGGTGCCACTGATAGTAATGGTATTGATGGTGTTGATCATAGTGATGTGTATTGATCATGATCATAAACTTTTTCACAGCTGAGTTAAGCCGAGTTCTGCTTCCTTGGTTTGTTGCCATGGTGATGTCACTAACAGCCTATCATCTTGTTGTCAAGTGGTCGCCATGGTAACACAGCTTGGAGGCCGTGCATTGATTGTCTTAGTCAATACATGTTTTCTTCTTCTGCCATTTGTTTCCATGTTTGTTCATCTGAGCATGATGCATCTGCAGGTGTGTGTGTGTGTGCTTGAAGTTAATAGCAGTAAAGGTCCAAGATCTCCAAGAGGTCCAAGGTCTCCAAGATAAGCTGCTCTAGGTTGAGTCTGCTGGGGGTCCCCGGCACATTGAGCTCTATCTTCTCTGCCTTCTCTGTGGGTGTGAATCAGGTTCACGCTCCCTCTAGCTTCTCTCTCTCCTCCTGGCCTCTCCCCATCTGTTTTCCATCTCCTCCTCTTCCTCCCTCTCCTCCCCCACCACCCCTTCCTCTCCTTTTTATCTTTCAATTTTTATTTATTTTTATTTTTTATTCTTATTTTGTTTTTATTAATATTTAATATTTATTAATATTGTATTTTTTAATTCTTAGTTTTTTATTTTCTTTTTATTCTTATTTTTATTTTTCATTTTATTTTTCATTTTATTTTTATTATTTTTATTTTTCCCTCCCGACTTCCATCAACGCTGAGCTGGATCCAGGACCACCTCTACCCGGCTCATCTCACTGCGGTTCCTCCTGCCTGCTACTATGGACTGATTCAGTTCAATTCATTGATTTATATCCTGAACTGTTAGCCATCAATAATGTTTTGTTTGTGCCCGCCTGTCCGTCCTGGGTGAGGATCCCCTCCTCTGTCTCTCACCCTGAGGTTTCTCCCCTTTTTTTCCCTGTCAGGGTTTTTCTTGGGAGTTGTTCCTCAGCCTTTGCGAGGGTCTAAGGACAGGGGGTTCTTCACTATGTACACATTGTTGCTCTGCTTGTAAAGTGCTCTGAGATAACAGCTGTTATGATATGGCACTTAAAACAAATAAAGTTGAAAGTTGTTGAAGTTAAAGGCGACTGCTCGCTCCATATTCACCATTAACTTTTACTATTCATCACATATGTCAACTGATTGATTTCACTGTGGAATCGTGTAATGTTGATGTGTTTGTTTTAATTCTGACATCATGTCATTTTTTATTTGTGTCTTAAATCACAATTTATAGTGTTTGCTTTAATTATCTTGTCTTGTTTTATTTGTGCATTAAATCACGTTTCAATGAATTTTATTAATGACGAATGAGTTGACATTTGTATTGTTTCATTATTTAATCATTTACTGTGTATTATTGTGTTTCTGCTGCTCTCACCTGCTGCAGGTGAGTCTCACACCTATGGTGGCCCTGAAAGTCAAAACAAAATAACATTTCACAAAACTCTGCAACATTACAGAAAGCACAACATTTCAGATTGTTCTTGCTGATAGACTTCTGGCTAACCCTAACCCTAACTCCTTCAGCCGTGCTTTCAGGGTTCCAAGAGACATTTTGATATCGCGATGGGTTGAGAGCATATCAAGAACAACATTGTATGAATGTCCTTTATCAGGATGTTCTTGTAGTAACCCCAGCTTGTCCTCCATTCCTTCCAACGCGGTTTAACACTCACGCACGGACACAGCGGAGGAGGAAAAGCATAATTTCTTGCCTGACAAGGAAACGACCAATAACATCGGTCTGTATTTTGCCTGTCAAATCAGTAGTTGTCACTACCCCTTCCGCAATCAGAAATGTGGTTGTTTTCACACACACACACACACACACACACACACACACACACACACACACACACACACACACACACACACACACACTCACATTTCACACATATTTACATATTTATCTGGTGCTACAGCCGCTTTTATAATTAAGTCTCTGTTTGCTACTACGTAAAAACATGCAGTTATTGACATCTGTCAAACCGTACACAAACAAACACAAACACACACACACACACACACACACACTGTTTTGCTGTGTGAGCAGTTTGTTGCTTCATAAATATGATTACCTGTTTTGTCCTGATTGGCTTTTTTGTTGCAGTGGCAATGAGGGAATTATTGATTGATTTACTCACTGCCTAGAAAATAATTGTACCCACATACACACACACACATAGAGGAGAACATTAGCATTTAAAGAAGTTTCAACATTGATAATGAAACTGATCAATGAACATTTAGAACTAATTGCTGACACACACTATGATGATGGATGGAGAGAGTGTGTGTGTGTGTGTATTTGTGTGTGTTTGTGGTGTTTCTTTCAAAGAGAAACAATTGCAGAAACAGTTCAGCGTCAAACTCTTTTTCAACATGATGAATGTACTTCACCTGTCTCACCTACTCTGGAGGTCGCTGGTGCTGTGGATGTTATCACACACACACACACACACACACTCACACACACGCACACACACGCACACACACACACACACACACACACACACACTCACACACACGCACATACACTCACACACACACGCACATACACTCACACACAAACGCACTCACTCACACACACACACACACACACACGCACATAGACTCACACACAAACACACTCACTCACACACACACACACACACACTGTATCTTTATTCTCCATTTGTATGAATGATGAAGAAAGTGTCGTCTCAGCAGAAAATTACTGATCTTTAAACACCTCTGCTGATTTAAACCCCCCCACCATCTGAGGTGTATCTGCCTGCCCCCCCCCCCCCCCCCCCCCCCCCACACACACACACACACACACACACACCATCTGAAGTGTATCTCTCTGCCCCCTTCCTCCTCCTCCCCCTCTCTTTTATCTCTCTCTCTGAAATGACTCTTAAAGACTTCCCACTCGACTAACTCTGGCTCTCCTCTCGTCTCCTCGACGTCGCTGACATTTTGTTAGACGTCGTTAAGACGGCGGCGCCATAAAGCACCGAGGGTGACACCCCCCACCTGCCAGGGGGGCCTCCCCACGCCTGAGGGGGGTGAGAGAGGAAGAGAGAGAGAGACAGAGGGAGACAGAGAGAGAGAGAAAGAGAGTTATAGTTCTTATTTAAGATCTCGATTAACCTTCTTTTCTGTACGACTAATCAATTTTCATGATACGAGCTCCATAAAGCTCTGTTAATATCACACACACACACGAACACACACACACACGAACACTCACTCACACACACACACACACAAGCTCAGACGAGGAGATTGGTCTGTTAAGAACAACGGAGGAGGAAGAACTGAAACCCTAAAACATCAGCAGCTCATGAAAGGTCCTGGAACCTTTGGGCCTTGGAACCTCTGAGTCCTGGAGCCTCTGGGTTCTGGAACCTCTGGGTCCTGGAAACTGGGTCCTGGAACCTGTGGAGGAACCAGTTCCAGCTTCTGAAGAGAATGTTTGATTTCACTGATCAAGATCAGAACAGCTAGTTACATTTTAACTAAAAGCTCTGAAATAATCTCTGAGATAAAGATACCCAGCATCTAACCTTAACCAATAACTAACCCTATCCCAAATGGCTGTTACAGCTACAGCCGCAAGAGGAGGTTATGCATGATGCAGATGCAGATGGAGGGTGGGTCAGGTGGGATTCGACCCACCCAGATTCGAATTCACTTCGAGCCGTCCCCCTCACTTTAAGAAAAAAAACCTGCTGACAGCTTTGTCTCCCCAGTTCAAAAAACGTATCTATCTACCTAAGGTTAGGTTAGGTTAGGGCTATGAAGATGATGGTTGGAGGGTTATGGTTGGTTAGGGTTAGGATGATGAGGGTTTGTTGGTTCCTCTGCCCTGGTTGCCAGTTACCAGAGTCTGTGGGTTCTGTGGTGTCACCTTGAGGCCCCTCCCCCTCTCCCTGGCCCCCCAGGTGAGAGGCCTCAGGTGACACCTCCCTCACCTGGAAGCCCTTCCCATGATACCTGGCGGCAGCCCCTGACCTTCAGGAGGTGGAGGGAGTCGTTCTGGGAGCAGTTGGAGAGGAAGCGGCTCGATAAAAGCAGATATGATGGAGCATGAAGAGCAGAACAAAGGTAACGAGAGAATTAAACCAGGAGTCATTACCAGGAACGGAGCGGTGGCGGCGGCGGCAGCGGCGGTGGCGAGCAGCGAGGGCGATTTATGAGGCCGAGCTGGTCGACGTGATCAGTTGCAGCTAATGGGCGAGAGACAGAGGTAATAGAGGAGAGAGAGAGTAATGTGGAGTGATGGAGACAGTGGGAGATGAAGACTGATGAGAGCAGAAAAGTTTGAAAAGGAGGAAGAACAAGATGAGACAAAAGGAGGAAGAAGCTGAAAATCAGCTGATTTGATCAGATCGATGGTCATGACCGTGATCAAGTCAGTGATTGATCAGAGCTTCAACCTGACCACTGACCTCATCATTGTGTGTGTGTTTGTGTCTCTCTGCACAGGGTTTGTGTGTCTGTTGTGTACATGTCAACCTCAGAGCTGAACACACACACACACACAAAAATTCACAAATACAATTTGATCCCAAGCACAAAATAAAATTGACTTAACCAGAAGTAATTTCCCAGAATTCACTCTCTCTCTCCCTTTTCTCTCTCTCCTTTCTGTGTGAGTGTGTGTGTGTGTTGAATTAAATTAGCTGTTGTGTTTTTGCAGAGGGCAGCAAACACTGTTGGCTTTACAAGCTGATCACTCAACTAAAACTACATCACTAATTAAAAACCTGTGTATATGTGTGTGTGTGTGTGTGTCTGCATGAGTGTGTGTGGCAGCCATTTTATCGATGTCAGTCTGGTTGTGAACTCTGGACGAGGAAGGAGACGGGTCAACACTCTCACACTTTCCTTTTATTTTCCATTTCTCTCCCGTCAAACTGTCCGTCATCCTCCCTTTCTCGCTCCCTCTTTCCTCTCGCTCTCTCTCTCTCTCTGGGTTGCTGTCAATCAGTCAGTTACTCAACCAACACATTACTAGTTTCTGGACATACACACACACACACATATACAGACGCACACACACACACACACAGCTGACCATCATTACCAGGTTGCAGTGGAGCAGAAAAGCTCAGTAATAGCAGGTCAACGCCCTCTGAGCCTGTTTGTGTGTGTGTGTGTGTGTGTGTGTGTGTGTGTATGTGTGTGTGTGGGGGTGCGTGTGTGCGTGAGTGGGTGTGTGCTGACCAGTTGGCAGTCTATTAGTGTGATGTGATGGACTCTGGCCAGAGTTGTGTGTGGTGTCGATCACAGTGGCTGTTACCGATTAACAAACACGGAAACAATGAGGACACAGAACCATCGGATATGGTTATCAATAAACTGCTGGTTATTACATAGTTATTACTAACCTGCTGATTATTAGTTATTATTACCCTGCTGATTAACCTGGTGATTACAAATGTATATATATATATATATATATATATATATATATATATATATATATATATATATGTATTTTTTTCCAATAATATTTATTAATATTATATATAACAAAACAGAAACAATAGAAAAAAATAAAAGCACACACATATCTGTGTATGAGTGTGTGTGTGTGTGTGTGTGTTTCTCTTGAGTTCCAGCAGATGAATCCATGATGCAGATCTGAGTTGATGTCAGCTTTAATATTTCATGCCGTGGCTGGATTATTCATGTGCTCACACACGTATAGTCACGTGCACACGCCCAGGCTGTGCACTCTCACATGCACATCCAATAAACTCAACATCAAAGTTTAAAGCGTGTTTTCTGTCTTGACGAATCTATTCACATGTATATCAGCAACCAGGCTGAGCAATTAGTGCAACACACACACACACAGACACACACACACACACACGCACACATACACACAAACACACACACACTTACACACGCAGGCACACACACACACACACACATCACAAACGCACACTGATGTTTTCTGAGTGCAGTGTCTTACAGAACATGTGTCTGTATCTACTGCAGCACATACTCATTTGCCCAATCGCATAAACATGCTGAGTATCTGTGAGTGTGTGTGTGTGAGAAAGAGAGAGAAAGAGAGAGAGAGATGGTTTATTAATGTGCTCCAGAGTGGTTTGAAACAGGAAACCTCTCATCTCTGTTTTGCTGCAGGCTGAATGCTGTCCGACCCATAACCCCCTGCTTTGTGTGTGTGTGTGTGTGTGTGTGTGTGTGTGTGCAGGTCTGACCCTGTGTCAATGCCGTGAGTGACACCAAATTGCGACACTCAATATTAATCCACCAGGAAGTGATTACAGGTGTTAATGAAGTTCTCCTCTTATCCTCCTCCCAGATCCACCAGGAGATCACCTGGAACAAGAAGCAGCTTGCATCCCTAATGTGAAGAGAAGAAGGAGATGTGCATGTTCTGGGCTGAGGCTGTGCTGCTGTAGATGTTGAGGGAGGTGACCAGGATGAAGCTCTGTTTGCTGCTAACATGGGAATGGAGATATGTGGAAGAAGGAGGTGAACCAGTGGAGGAGGAGGATACGTACTGGTCTGAACCAGCTGTAAACCTCTGGAAGATTGTGAGAAGCAGCTGTTGTGTTGCTACAAAGCAGAAGAACACCAGTGGCGATTCAGTGGCCACGCTCCTTCTACTGTCCCCTGGTCCAGACCTTGGAGGAGACCAGGAGGAGGAGGATGTGAAGAGGAGCAGGATGAGAGGAGCAAGATGTGAGGAGGACCTGATCTGCTCTGGAGTAGGGAAAAGAGACATGACTGTGGATTCTAGAGGAAACTCATAAACTCATATTAAGATCGATATTCAGACAACTGGTCCATGGAAATGTTGCCTGTGTGTGTTTGGTTTGCTGTGACTCTGGATCCCCATCACCTCACCTTTACAAAGAACCTTCTTCCTGACTTCCAGATGCAACATAACAATCAAAGTTTCATACAGAAAAATTCAGAATTTAAGAAAATACAAATTTATTCATTTAAATAATTTACAAAATTACTTATTATTTATTATTTAATCAAAATTTAGCAAAATACAGAATACGCAACATGTTCTCATGACTAATTTGTATGGAAAAGTAGGTAATCTAGAGACCAAAATTTTGTGCGTTTTCATACGAATTTCTAGTGACACAGGTGTGCATGCGCACACTACACCCCGTACCCGGAAACACAATTGATACCCGCATAAATAAAACTTACCCATTTGAAGCAGAGGATTCCGGTGGAAATCGGATATTTCAACGTAGTTTTCAGTTGACACGTCCCACTATATCTTATTCTTATTCCTCTAGCAGTTGACCAGCAAGATAAAGGTATTCACGGACCACAGCGTTACTCCTGTTTGCCACTGGTGATGTGCTGGGAGGCTGACAGAGACTACTGGAGTGCTCTGGTCTGCTCTGGGAGCGTCACCGCAGACAGAGACAGGGTCGCCACTAAGCTGATGTAGCATCAAAGGTTTCTGGCTTCTAGAACTTATGACTTATAACTTATGTCCGGCACTGTGTCAGTGTCTGCTCCACCGTTTGTTTCACGCTTTTCCTCTCTGACACAACTCCAACTCCCAGCAGCCACCGCGCCGCGCTTTTATATGTCATAGCTGCGCCACACATGACAAGCCGGCTATGCCGAGTCCAGTCTTACACTAGTACCAATAAATGTTTATGATTAATGACGTACAGTGTCACATTAAATAAACATATGTTTCATGGTTATACATATTTCTTTGAATATTTACTGGAAAGAGGTTTTCTTAACCCTGATGAAAAGCCTTACCCGGAAATGAACTACATTGCAATTGCAAATACAATACACACTAATGTGCTCCGCCATTTCGTTTTGTAGTTTTTAATGTGCCTGAGTAAGAAGGGAGGAGGGGAGAGAAAAATACCTTCCCCCTTGAAGTTTCCTCCTGGGTTTTGACTATGTTGCTTGTCAGAAGGTCTTAGGTATTGGGATCTGTTACCTCCAGGTTGGCAGCACCTAGAGCAACTTTGCTTCCCCAGGGGTCTATGGAGGCAGGGTTCAGGAGGTCCCCGCCCTTTAAGAAGTATGGCTCTAATGAGGACCAAACGAACACATATCTGCTCGTCCAGGACCCCCTTCAACGTACCTACATTTCAGATTCACAGCACCTTTAGAAAGAGATCTGCTCTGGGATGGCCTCCAGAATCTGATGGTTGATAGCTTATAGAGAACCTGATTTGTGAATATGGCTCTTAAATGTTATTTTATTAATATCTCCTCAACACTTTGAAACTTTAAAATTTTACTATGTTCATCCGGAGGTCAAGTGCATCAAGCACGCCGAGTTTCAGTCTCCTACTACCTCTGGAAGTGTCGAGATGGCCACAAACATGTCAACTGCCACAGGCCAAGGCTGACATGGCAGCTCCTCACCAGCAGATGGCGCTCTCTCTGTCACTATCAGACAGGGTAAAAATGTATGCGTGTGTGTGTCTGTTTGCATGTGTGTCTGCCCATGCAGCAGTGGGGCTTCAGGTTATGATTATGAAAATGATTTGGGTCATTTTACAAATTGATTTCATGTCCAAACAGGTTCCAATTGAAACTCAGTGTAATGGAGTGAGGCGTGAGCAATGAGGCCACTTAAGGAGGAAGTGTTCCAGGACCAGGCTCTGAATATGTCTGTCAGTGGTTTTTAAGGCAGACTGAGGAGCAGCTGTACTTAAGGTGTTTTAATAACTAACACTGATGCCAGCTCCAACATCGCCACTGAATTAAACATGGCAGCCTCAGCCAATCACCAGCGAGCAACAGGATTGGTCCAAGGAATGGCAATAGACGACATCCACCTGTCTTCAGCTGGCAACAGACCACATCCACCCATCTGCAGCTAAGGCAACAGACCACAACCACCTGTCTGTAGCTATGGCAACAGACCACACCCAGTTACCACGCACACACATACAGATGGACATTTTGTATCTATGGGTTCAAACTGTATTTGTAAATTATTGTGTGTGTGTGTGTGTGTGTGTGTGTGTGTGTGTGTGTGCGTGTGTGCGTGTGTGCGCGCACTCACGTGCCTGGGCATCCATTTCTCAGGGCTGTGTACTGTCATGTTATTTAGTTCTATCAATTATCCTACACACTCACACATAGACACACACACACACACATACACACACACACACTCACAGATCTGATGCTTAATTGACATCAAACCTGCTGCAGGGTAAGCAGGCTAACACTGTGACAGCTATGATGATGATGAAACTGATCCGTGTGTGTGTGTATGTCAACAGGAAGTTGACCAGGCTTTATATCAACAAGATACACTGAGAAACTTGTGACAGTTCCAAACTCTGGATGATTGACATTTTCTCTTGTCTCTGTCGTTTGTGGTGACTTGACCTTAACGAGCCTAGCAAGTGGCAATTATTTACAACTAATTACTAATTACAACTAATTATTTCATTAATCAGCTGTAACACACTGTGAAGTTCAACAAGCTGCAGCATGTTTACACAAGTGTTCCATTGCTTGCGTCCACATCTTTGGGCTGTTGGTGGTTGTTACCATGGTAACCAAACACTGTAATAATTGCATGCCTGTGTCACCAGGGTAACCAAACACTTTCACTGTAGTCAAAGCAAAAACTACTATAAATCTGTGAAGCCAGTGACAGAGTGGAGTTGTCCAAGTTGCTTCTCTCTGTGGTCCGTTGACTCTGCTCTCTCTCTCTCTCTCTCTCTCTCTCTCTCTTTGTCTCCTTCTCTGATTGGTTGTGGAGTCACAGAGGGATTCCCTGTGACTGGCAGCTCAGAGCTCACAGTATTGGCAGGAAGAACAGGACTGCTAATTACTGAGAAGTGTGTGTGCATGTGTGTGTGAGATAAGATGATGTGACGATCATGTTGTTCCCAGCGGTCATCAGAGAAGATTAGCTGCTATTGCCAGGGGAAACACATACACACACACACACACACACACACACACACACACACACACACACACACACACACACACACACACACACACACACACACACACACAGTCATGTTTCAGGTTTTTCTTCTTCCTTCGGATCTTCCTTCGGAAGTTGTGAGTCAGATCAGCTGGACATGTGGTGGGTGCTCCACCTTCTTCACTTCTGACCTGCTGAGGATCACACTCTCTCTTTCTCACACACACACACACACACACACACACACACACACACACACACACACACACACACACATACACACACACCCAACATTATATCAGACACAGTGACAAGTGATGTGATCAGATCTTTGCTTCCATGCTTCAAAACTTCGTTCAGTCTTTTTCACTTTTTCTCCTTTCAAATGATGAAAAAAAGCAAAATTCTCCTTTAATACAATTCCCTGTAGACACACTGGCCATCTGTGTTTGTGTGTGTGTGTGTGAGAGAGAGAGAGTGAGAAAGAAAGACAGAGAGACAGAGGTGATTGATGACTGGAGGAAGTTCAGATCTATCACAGAGCTCAGAGGACAAGAGTGCCCTGAAGCATAATGGGAAATATCACAGATTCCCTCTAATGTTGCGTCAGATACGCAACAGAGACACTGAGGACCTCTGTGTGTGTATGTGTGTGTGTCTATGTGTGCACATTATCGAGTGCTTAACAGCAGTGATATCTTTCACGTTGTGAATTCATTTTATGATTTAAACCCATTTGAGTCCAGGTGAGTCCAGGTCCTGGTCCAGATGTTCCCTCAGTTGCTGGAAGATTCAGCTACAGGTATTTATGTGTGTGTGTGTGTGTGTGTGTGTGTGTGTGGCATTAGCAGCGCCCTAATGAGATCCATAAAAGGAAAGATATTAAAGTTTTAATGTGAGGTGGTCATCACACAGCTGCTGTGTGTGTGTGTGTGTGTGAGCTGGTCATTTTGCCTCGTTAAGGACTCCTCCCCCTAATGAGCTGTTAATAAAGTTGCAACAAGGACTGACAGTAAAAGTCTGCAACGATCACACATGCTGTCTCCATGGCAACCAAAGGGCCAGGTGTGAATTTGTGTGTGTGTGTGCATGTGTGTGTGTGTGTGTGTGTTGTGTGTATGTTTCAGAAGCGAGTGTGTTTGGACCTCGCTCATTTGAGTGTCCAATGGAAAGTTCTCATTCACTGACTTCAGTTCAGACCAGTCAGCAGCAAGAACAGCAGGTGAGAGCAGGTCGGCATGGCAATGTGGCGTGTGAATGTGTGTGTGTGCTGAAGGTCAATATGGTAAAAGTGGCTCCAGTCAAATGGAAGGAAGAAACGTCTGATAAAAGCTTCCTTAAACCTGGAGAGGCACCGTGAAAACCTGAGAGAGGTGAAGGAAAGTCAACAGGCCTGACAGGAAACACCTGCAGCCTCTTCCTGTTTGATCGTCCAATCAAAGGCTCCTGAATTAAAGATCAAAGAGACGCAGCCTAATGACATCCAGGCATTAAAATTTAAACCATTGCACGTTTATCATTATCTCCCAACATCATGTGATCACAAACCTGATACATGCTCATTAACCTTGTTACCGTGGAAACCACCCACTCCTCCCAGAGGAAGAGGAGGAGGAGAAGAACAAGAACAAGCTCTGTCACATTCTGCTCCTAATGAACAATCAATAACAGATAAACTGTTTCACAGTCCTGCTCCAGATCTTAGTCCAGATATTAGTCTCGCGCCAGATTGCGTTGCTTTGGCGCTGGGAGACAGCGGTCTTTCCAGTAGCTCTCTAGTTTTAGCTCCTTTAAAATCTTTTTAAAGGGTTAGGGTTCAGGTTTTTTACTATTTTCTACATATTCTACTATTTTTTACCCAACTTATTCTTGAGAAGAGATTGTTTGTTATCTATATAAACAAACAATCTATTGATGATTGATTGATTATTTAGATATAAACATATCATATAGATATGTTTAACTCTTATTTACACCCAAGAGCCATTTTCCTCACTTATACCAGAGATGAATTGATGGCTCTAAGCACAAAAGGAAGAGATACGACTTCCCATCCCGGTAAAGCTGAGGAAGGGAACAGTCCCTGATTTTGCTGCCCTGTCCCCGGCTAAAGCTGTCCCCAAAAGTGCCCCCCCCTCACTTCTGATCATCTCTGGGGACTTTAAACATGTAACCTTGGACTCCACGTCGGCTGTTTTTAATCAGGTTGTAGACTACATCGGACTACAAACAACAAGACATTGGATCCACTGTACGTTAATGTAAAGGATGCATACAGAGTGGCTCCCCTCCCACCACAAGGGAAGTCTGATCACAACCTGGTGCATCTTCAACCACTGTACACCCCCCTGGTCCAAAAGAAGATGGTGACAACCCGATCCATCAGGAAGTGGTCTCCTGAGATAGTTATAACACCATGGACTGGGATGTGTTTATGAACCTGCTTGGGGAGAACATAGAGGGGATGACACACTGTCTGACGGACTACCTGAACTTCTGCATAGACGTGGTCACCCCTGTCAGGACTGTCCGCTGCTACCCTAATAACAAGCTGTGGGTAAGGCGGGAAGTCAAAGCTGTCCTCAACAGGAAGAAGGCTGCATTCAGGAGTTAAGACGGGGAGGCCATGAAGGCAGCACAGCAGGAGGTGAAACGCTCTGTGAGGGAAGCTAAAGACAACTACAGGAGAAACGTGGAGCAGAAGATGAGGGATAACAAGATGACGGAAGTCTTGGGAAGGAGTGAGGCCCATCACAGGTCACAACACAACGACTAGAACCATAGAAGGGACAATAGAAAGAGCGAACAAACTTAACAACTTCTTCAATAAGTTCAACCAACTCCTGTTCCCCCAACCCCAAGCCCCAGCGCCACCCTCTGCACAGCCACATGTCCTGCTTCTCTCCTCACACCTCCCGGACACCACAACACTCCCATCTCAACACAACCCCCCCCCATGGCTCCTACCAGTCCTGAAGAAGAACCGGCTCAGCGAGCTGAATGACTTCTGACTAGTGGCATTCACATCATATTTTATGAAGATGCTGGAGCAGCTCTTTCTCAGCCTCCTCAGATCCCAAGTTCAATACGCCCAGGACAGCTTGCAGTTCGCGTACCAGCCGAGTGTTGGTGTAGATGATGCCATCCTCCACCTGCTACACCGAGCCCACTCCCATCTGGATAAGGGAAGTGGCACAGTGAGGATTCTTTTCCTGGACTTCTCTAGTGCCTTTAACATCATCCAGCCTCCCTTGCTCCCTGACAAACTGAGCAGGATGGGAGTGGACCCCCACCTTGTAGACTGGATCTCTGACTACCTCACTGACAGACCACAGTACGTCAGGCTGAAAGACACCACGTCTGACATGGTGGTCAGCAGCACGGGAACCTGCCAGGGAACAGTGCTAGCCCCTCTCCTCTTCACCCTGTACACCTCGGACTTCTGTTACAACTCGAAGCTATCAGGGATGACAATGAGGAGGAGTAGTGAGGTCTTCATGGTCTGGCACCCTCTTATATCTCAGACCTGATAAAACCCTATTGCCCCACTAGGAGACTTCGTTCTCTGAATACAGGCCTACTTGTGGTTCCAAGAGTCTCTAAGTCTAGATGGGGAGCCAGAGCCTTCAGCTACCAAGGCCCTCTGTTATGGAACCATCTACCAGTTTCAGTCCGGGAGGCAGACACCCTCTCTACCTTTAAGAGTAGGTTAAAAACCCTCCTTTTTGACAGAGCCTACAGATAAATCCAAGATAAGCTGCTATGGGTTGAGTCTGCTGGGGGTCCCCGGCACATTGAGCTCTATCTTCTCTGCCTTCTCTGTGGGTGTGAATCAGGTTCACGTTCCCTCTAGCTTCTCTCTTTCCTCTTGGCCTCTCCCCGTCTGTTTTCCATCTCCTCCTCTTCCTCCCTCTCCTCCCCCTCTCCTTTGTTATCTTTCAATTTATTTTTATTTTTATTTTATTTTTATTTTCATTTTTATTTTTGTTTATATATATATATATATATTTCTATTTTTTATTTATTTATTTATTCTTATTTTAATTTTTATTTATATTTTATTTTTTAATTCTTAATTTTCTTTTTATTCTTATTTTATTTTTCATTTTTCATTTTATTTTTATTATTTTTTATTTTCCCTCCCGGCTTCCATCAACGCTGAGCTGGATCCAGGACCACCTCTACCCGGCTCATCTCACTGCGGTTCCTCCTGCCTGCTACTATGGACTGATTCAATTCAATTCATTGATTTATATCCTGAACTGTTAGCCATCAATAATGTTTTGTTTGTGCCCGCCTGTCCGTCCTGGGTGAGGATCCCCTCCTCTGTCTCTCACCCTGAGGTTTCTCCCCTTTTTTCCCTGTCAGGGTTTTCTTGGGAGTTGTTCCTCAGCCTTTGCGAGGGTCTAAGGACAGGGGGTGTTCACTATGTACACATTGTTGCTCTGCTTGTAAAGTGCTCTGAGATAACAGCTGTTATGATATGGCACTTAAAACAAATAAAAGTTGAGTTGAGTTGAGTTGAGTGAGGAGTAGTGCCATACTGCACTCCTGCAGTATGGCACTCCTGCAGTATGGCACTCCTGCAGTATGGCAGGAGTGCCATACTAACCAACTACAGACAAAGGAGCAGGTCATCGAAACTGCGGTCCTTCAACATCTGCAGCAAGCTGCTGCGGATGCTCTAGCAGTCTGTGGTTGCCTTTGTCCACTTTTACACTGTAAGATATTGGGGGGGCAGCATATTCAAGAACGACACTTCCAGACTGGATAAACTGCTGATAGATAGATAGATAGATAGATAGATAGATAGATAGATAGATAGATAGATAGATAGATAGATAGATAGATAGATAGATAGATAGATAGATAGATAGATAGATAGATAGATAGATAGATAGATAGATAGATAGATAGATAGATAGATAGATAGATAGATAGATAGAGACTGACATTTATCCCCAAGGGGAAATTGGTTTGTCACAGCAGCCGGTATATTTACATACAATAAAAATAAGAAAAAAAAAGAATATCAACAAGAGTCCAGAATAACAAAGTCGCTTAAGAACACAAGATAAGTAATTAAGTAATTAAAGTGCAGCAGCAGGATAATGGTGATGTCACAATATATAGTATATACAGTATTAACAGTAGAACTACAGTATAGTGGTAGTATCATGATAACAGCTGTATATTATGGTAGCAGCAACAGTATATAATATATGATAATGATAATATTATAATAGTAGTTGTAGTAGTAGTACCTGTACACTCTTCTGAACACTCTCCTTTTTGTTTGCAATAATAGCATCACCACCACCACCACAGTGCAATAATTTCATTTAATCCAAGGTTCTTCAACTTCAACTTTATTTGTTCTAAGTGTCAGTTCATAACAGCCGTTATCTCAGGACACTTTACAAGGAGAGCAACAACATGTCCACAGTGAACACCCCCTGTCCTTAGACCCTCACAAAGGCTGAGGAACAACTCCCCAGAAAAACCCTGACAGGGAGAACAAGGAGAAACCTCAGAGAGAGACAGAGGAGGAGATCCTCCCCCAGGAGGACAGGAGGACAGAGGAAGATAGTACTGATGGCTAACAGTCCACTTTATAGATAAATCAGAAGTTGAACCAGTCCAGAACAGAGACCTGGAAGAGTCGGGTTGAGGGACAGAGTCCTGGATCCAGCTTAGCATCTATGGAATCTGGAGGGAAGAAAGCACAGACACTCTGGGGACACGCAGTCCCCGGTCCATATGTTTGTCCTGCACAGTCAGGAATAGGAAAGGAGAGGGAGAAGTGGAGGAGGAGGTGGAGGAGGAGGTGGAGAACAGATGGGGAGAGACCAAGAGGAGAGTGAGAAGATAGAAGGCGCGTGAACCCGATCCACACCCACAGAGAGAGCAGAGAAGATAGAGCTCAATGTGCCAGGGACCCCGGCAGACTCAACCTAGAGCAGCTTGTCTTGGATGTGTAGGGTCTGTCAAAGAGGAGGGTTTCTAACCTACTCTTGAAGGTAGAGAGGGTGAGAGCTATATAGAGTCAGGTATATCGGTCTGAAAGATAGGACTGGAACCAGTCTAAAGCAGTGCCTCTGATTCCAAGCTGATATTCAGTCTCCTTAGTAAGATCTGGTGGTCAACTGGATCAAAAGCAGCACTGAGATCTAACAAGACAAGCACTGAAACAAGACCCTGGTCAGACGCCATTAAGAGGTCATTAGTGACTTTAACCAGCGCAGTCTCAGTGCTAGGATTCATTCTATATTTATTCTTTCCTTACTCTATTCCATCTGTAAATAATAGATTATTCAATCTATTATTTACTCAATCTTTTGTGCAATAAAAGATTGAGTTTAGCCAAGAGTTGACTGTTCATTTCTTTCATCTTGTTACATTTTACTGTTACATTATCCTATTACGAGCACTGATTTCATTCATTCAGAGTTTAGTATTTATTTATTAAGATTTTACTGTTTATTAAGAGTTTATACAGTTTTTTTTGTCTTAGGGTTAGGGTTATCCTGATGAGATCTTTTAATGTACATTGTTTACTCTCTTTGTGCAATCTTATATTTATGCTATGGGAAATATTAATTTCCCTGAGGGAGTCATCCCAAAGGGATCAATAAAGTCAAAGTCTAAGATGTTAGTTCAGATGTTAGTCCTGTTCAAGGTATACCTCCCCCTCCTCCTGCTGCTCTTCCTGCTCCTGCTCTCAAAGGAGGTCTTGTTGACTCATAATGGAGTTTCCATGTCTGCACGTGTGTGTGCTTGTGTGTGTGTGTGTGTGTGTGTGTGTGTGGCTAGTTGGGCTAATGTGTGTTCTCCAAAGTGATTTGAGATGTTAGCAGACAAAATACTTAGATACAGAAAGAAGCAATCAGAAGGTCAATAAACACATGCACAGTCTTTCTCTCTCTCTCTCTCTCTCTCTCTCTCTCTCTCTCTCTCTCTGTCTGTCTGTCTGTCTCTTTCTCACTGGTTCTCGTCTGAACCTGAAGCAGAACAAAATTCAGAAAAAAGTTTTCAAGTTAGGAAACCCTGCTGTGTGTGTGAGACCATCTGGGCTCTGTGGAGACCAGGAACTAGGACTGAACCCCAAGCTCTTCATCAATCACAGGAATCTCCACATTCCATTCATTGCTCCTCTTGCTCCTCCGCAAGAAGAGCAATGATTCCTCCTCTTGCTTCTCCTCCTGGTCCTCCTCTCATCTCATTACAACTTAGTTCTCTGACCTCACAGTCTCCGAACTCCGCTGATCGTAAAAACTTTTTATTGATCAGAATCACAGCAGCTCTGCTCAGTGTGTGTGTGTGTGTGTGCACGTGTGTGAACTAATCATTGAAGCAAGTTCAATTGTGTTTGAAGGTGAATGAAGGAGTTAATTTATTATGTATCATTGTTTATTACACACACAAACACACACAAAGAGTTTTAAAATGGCTCTAATGCAACACATACTGTGAACACAGATCTGTGTGTGGGTGTCAGTGTGTGTGTGTGTGTGTGTGTGTGTGTGTGTGTGTGTCCCAGGGCTCGTTGTGTCCTCTCTGATAACAGCCTCAGCTGTTTCCAGGTCTTTGTTCTCTGTCCTGGTCCCTGAGCTCCCAACCCTTCCAGGACACTCCAGGACCTGCAGATGATTCCAGGACCTCTGAAGTCCTTTCCAGGTGCAGTGGCTGCAGCCGTCCCAGCCAGAGACAACAAGTCCTCCAGGTCCAGACCCAGCCCAGCAGCCAATCAGAGGCCAGGCCTGGGGTCAGAGGTTGATGGCGAAGGGGCTTAGAGGAGGTAGAGATTAGGACACTCTGAGCTCCTCTTCTTCCTCCTGCTCCTCCTGCTCCTCCTTCTCGTCTCTGTGCTGCCCTCCTCTCTCCTCCTCTTCTTCTGCTCCTCTTCTCCTTGGTCAGATCAGTGACTCTGATGTGTTTTGTTTGCATTTCTAAAAATTAGTTTATTAAATATTTGTTTCAGAAATCAATCAAAACATTTACATCTTACACAGCTGTTGATCAGAAAGAGATGCAGAAAGAGGAGCAACAAGAGAAGGAAGAGGAGGAGGTGGAACAGGAGGAGGAGGAGGAACGGGAGGAACAGGATGAGGAAGAGGATGGGGAGGAGGGGCCATAGTGCAGGAGACACACTGGTTTGATTCATCTTTTATGTCTGAATCTCACACTCACACACTCACACACACACACACACACACACACACACACACACACACACACACACACACACACACACACACTCCTCTGAGACGTATTTGAACATTTGGACAAACAGTATTTCTTTATTCTCTCTGCTTTAAACTGACAGGAAATCAATGCAAGCCTTTATGTTTCCTCCTCCTGCTCCTCCTGTGATGAGCATCATGCGGTTGCCATGACAACTCCAGTCTGGCTCTGATTTTTTCAGTTTATTATTTTTCCCCTGAAAGTTGCTTGACTTTGATCTGAACTTGTGAATGTTCATTGATTGTGCACTGTGTGCATGTATGTGTGTGAGTGTGTGTGTGTGTTCTCCCATAGTCTTTTGGTTAACTACCCCAACCTCCTAGTTAGTTCTCCTTCGATTATTTAGTCTACCCTGTCCGAGTTAGTTCTCTTTTGGTTATTTAGTTAATTACCCCATCCTCCTAGTTAGTTCTCCTTTGGTCCTTTAGTTAACTGCTGTCCTCATAGTGAGCCTGTGGTTCTTTAGTTAACTACCCTGTCCTCATAGTTAGCTCTTGTCTGGTCCTCCTAGTTGTTCCTCCGTAGTCTTTTAACGACTTTGTCCCCGTAGTTAGTCCTCTTGTGGTCCTTTAGTCAATTACCCCATCCTCGTAGTAAGTTCTCCTGTGGGTCTTTAGATAATGACCCCGTCCTCATAGTTCTCCTCTGGTTCTTTAGTTAACTACCCCGTCCTCATAGTTAGTTCTCCTCTGGTTCTTTAGTTAACTACCCCGTCCTCATAGTTAGTTCTCCTCTGGTTCTTTAGTTAACTACCCCGTCCTCATAGTTAGTTCTCCTCTGGTTCTTTAGTTAATGACCCCGTCCTCATAGTTAGTTCTCCTCTGGTTCCTGAGTTAATGACCCCGTCCTTGTAGTTAGTTCTCGTCTGTTTCTTCAGTTAAGTACACCTCATAGTTAGTTCTCCTGTGGTTCTTTAACTACTCTGTCCTCATATTTAGTTCTCCTAGCTCCCGTAATGTCAGAGCATCTGACCGAATGATGCAGCCATCCACATGCACTAACAACACAATCACACACGCAATCACCCAGTGACACACACACACAAAACAGGAGGGGGAGGATGAGGGTGAACATTTTTCTGACCTTCACCCCCTCCTGTTTCTCTTTTTCTTGTTCTTTCGCTTCGTTTGATCAAATTCATTTAGAATCTCAGGAGACCACGAGCAGACTCTCTCTCTCTCTCTCTCTCTCTCTCTCTCTCTCTCTCTCTCTCTCTCTTGTCTGCCTCCTTGTTATTCAGTGGTCTTCTGCTGTCCCCTGGTGTTCAGATTTAATGAAGCAATAAATAAAACGGTAGTGTGTGTGTGTATATGTGTGTGTGTTTATGTGTGTGTGTGTTCAGTGCTTCTTGCTTTCAGATTTTGCTTTTATGTGCAGTCTATGGTTCCAAGCCATCCATACTCCAAGCGCCGACTACCTCCAGATATCGCGATAGTTGATATTCATTTGGTTTGTTCCCATTGGCCATCTTATTCTGACTTCACCACATTTGAACTGGCGGCGTAAGCGTTTGTCGACGTCGGCACATAATATTTCCGGTTTAGAGAGCTGGATTTCAAAATAATGTTTGAATCGTATTGATATTTTAGTATTTTCAGTCTACCTCATTTATGAACGAATTGCTGTTGAAGGTCTTCTACAGATCTAATAAATTTCTCATAATACCACTGACAAATGAATGAGTTCATACATGGAAATGGTTACACTGGTAAACTACACTCAAAGATCAGACTGTCACAGATCCACAATCAGTGACAGTGTAATCATCCCTAAGTAAAGCTAGACAAGAGGAGGCTGCTTTCTGCACATAACTAAAAACCTTTTCTTTTTTCAATTAACCCAGCACTAAACCCACATAGTGACGCTGCAATGTTTTTTGTGTTTAGTCGACAGCCTGAAAAAATTCCCCCGGATGCCCCTGCCCAGTATGAAAAACCTGGGCATGAGGATGCGATGGAGTTTGAAGTGACCCCAGGAGGCATAGCAAACTAGTGTTTGGTGCTTTTAATTTGAAGGGCCTATCTGATCTGAGGGCAGAAGTGGTGCTATAGTGGCGCTGAGCCTGAAGTTTCCGGTCAGAGAAGGTCGAGAAACAACAATAACGAGCAGCTACTGCAGCAAAGGGACAACGAGAGGATGAAGAAGCTTTAACTTTTTGACTTCATTGTTTGTCACAGTGTTTGATACTATTGGCGTTTAGCCTCCAGGCTAACAGAACTGCTAGTTTACAGCATGGCTGCTAATCTACTGAGGAAGAGGAGTCTGGAGCAGGAGGCATGGAGCCTCAGTCCGGTGAGGGGGTTGAGAGAGAGTGAGTGTCTGTGTGACTGTGTGTGTGTGAGAGAGTGTGTGTGCAAGTGTGTGTATGAGTGTACGTATGTGGGTGTACGAGAGAGTGTGTGTATGAGAGAGATTGGTCATTTTTCAGTATGTGTTCTCTGGACTTGAAGAGTCATCAGGGTCAGACCAAGTTCTGTTCAGAGTTCACCGGGCTGTTTCTCAGTACCAAAATCTGGACTTTAAAGAACTTCTCTTGAAAGAACAAACATCGTGAGGGCACAGAGATGCAAGGACGGGAGGATGAAATGCACTTTGGGATACGTACCTCCCCAAAGTCCTCACCAAGTTTGCATGTGGCTTGATCTGTGATGCCTTCCTGATCTGAGATAGACCCTTTTGCAAATGGGCAGATGGACCACCATATTGGAAAGCAAACTACGGCAACTCCATTTGGACAAACACTCTGTGACTACTCTATTTGCGTCGCAGCCCATCTGCACGTGTGAACTGGAGTGACCAGCACACTGCGAGTGTCTGACACAGACAGAAAGATAGACGCACATTGGGCAGCATCGCAGCCACACTGCATCGATACATCCTCCAGGAAGAGGGCGGGACTAGAACACATCCAGGGACCTGGTGGCCCTGCCCCCGGCCACTTCCTGGAGGACATATCGATGCAGACTTGGGCTGTATCTGAATCCACCCCCTAACCCTACCCCCTAACCTATATAGGGCACTATATATAGGGCACTACATGGTGCCCTCACTCATTGGCAGATACTGTCGGGCACTTGACTGGATGTCACCCGGGACTCGTTGATGACGTCACTATTGTTGTATCATTTATAAATACCAAATTGGCTGAAAATTCAGCAATGGAAGTAGTAGTAGATGGAGACAATTATATTTCTGTAGAGCTAAACTTTCTTGATTATGATTTCTGCCATAATGGCAGATATTTTAAAGCATACAACATGCCTTAAACCAGTGAAACGATACAATCAAATGATGTAAATCATCATTTTATAAACAAAGTCCGACTTGTACCGCAGCTGCTGTGCTGAGTCCAACATTGTCTTACTCTCTCTTCCATAGATGTATTATAAGACCTGGATACCAGACTAAATATCCTGGCCCATTCATTCCTATCCATCATGGATGTATTATAAGACCTGGATACCGGACTAAACATGGCGTCCCATTCATTCTTATCCATGCTCCCTTCCCGCTTGTTTGTGTGTGTGTGTGTGTGTGTGTATTTTTAGGATGATCTGAGCAGCCCAACACGATTATAATGATAATGGTTGTGTGTGTTTGTTTCAGAAGCGGGTGTGTTTGGAGGCGGAGCCTCGCTCAGTTGAGTGTCCAATGGAAAGTTCTCATTCTCTGACTTCATTTCAGACCAGTCAGCAGCAAGAACAGCAGGTAAGAGCAGGTTGTCATCGCAGTGTGGAGTGAAGGTCATCAGATGTTTCACCTCTCACTAAGTGCATGTGTTTTGCTGCAGGTGTGTGTGATCCAGTCCAGACGGCTCTGTTGTCCTAGGTGCCTAGCAGGAGAACCGGTGAGTCTGTGTGTGTGTGTGTGTGACTTTTGCATGGTCACATGACACTGCTGAAGCAGTAAATTCTACTCTGTTATGATCAGGGTCACATCAACCACATCACAGGGAACTGAGGAGGAGGAGCAGGAGGAAGAGGAGGAGCAGGATTGGTCTGGTCCTCAGATATGACACTTTGTCCAATAAGATTTGTTCGTCCACTCCAGGTGATGATGTCACCATGACCTCACTCCTTTATTGGACCAATCCAGCAGTGTGATCCAGAGGACTTCCTCTTCCTGGTTCCTGATGCCTCTGTGTGTGTGTGTGTGTGTGTGTGTGCGTGGCTGTCTATAGATTGATATGTTAGTGATCACTCTGGGAGGATGTTTAGTGGAAGCAGCTTGACTTTCTTGTGTCTCTGAAGCACCACAGTGATTCTTTCAGGGACATGAAGTATGTTTGATTCTGTGATTGCTGCTGCTGCGGTAGCCCCGCCCCTTCTGCAACATATGATTGGTCGACATGTCCAGAGCACACTAACACAGTGACTCCTATCGGAATGAATTGAATTTGACTGTGACCAATCAATAATCAATGAGTCTGTGATTAGCACCATGAACTTTTACCCTCAGGCACCATGTTCCTCAAAGTTCACTGGAGCTAACAATGCTAAAAAGGGCTAACACTGTTTCACTGCCAACTTAGCCTAGCCTGGTACTACAGCTAAGCTAGGCAACCAGGAGGTTGGCTGACATCCTGTTAGACTTAGCTTAGCAGTAGAGCAAAGTAACCATAGATGTATACAAAAAGCTAAATGCCTCAAGGCGTAATCACAGGTCGGCCATCTTACCACAGTAAACTTTCTGGCAGGATCTATGGAGCCTTGTGTAACAAGAGGTAAGGTCACTGATCTGCTCTAAAGTTACTGCTCTGATCTTGCTGACATTTAGACAGATTTACAAATGTTTACAAATGCATACAAACAATTTATTTTTTATGACATGACATTCTACACAGCTATGCAGTATCATAGATACATATCTGATGTTTATAACAAACCAAACTGTTTGAAACTTGGTTGAAATCTGAGCAAGTTATGTATCAACAAAGTACATGTACCAGTACCAACACAATGTAATGGGCGAGCGAGCTGCCGGGGGGAAGATGGCCGCCATGAGTGGACGTTCGACTGTAAGCGAGCAACACGGCCGAGGCATCTAGCTTTCTGTATGCATCTATGAAAGTAACAGCATGGTCAGCTGACCTGTTGCTAACTAAAGTGAGAGCTAAAGGAAAGTGGACCAGGTCAGCTGACTGTTAGCCTAGCTTAGTGGTACAGCTGATCTGTCACTAACTAAAGGGAGGTGGAGAGTTTATTTTTGTACTTTGAATCTGACTGAATGTACAGCAGCTTTCTGCAAAGCTATATTTTTGATTACATAATTTCATGGCTTGGAGCTCGCCAATCAGGCCGGAGTGTTTGTAACAATACACCAATAAAGAATTAAAACTAAGCATGAGTTTGTCAATAGAAAACCTTTAATCAAACAAAAACAAAAACCAAATGAAGTCACAATGGCTGTTTAGGCTGAGGCTCTGCCCCTTCCATCAGCTGACCCCTGGCTCTCTTAGCTGCCGGAGCATCTCCTGCACAGGTAAACAGAGTCAGAGGTCTGGTTAGCCTGGGTCTGTGGCCAGTAGGAAGAGTTCAACATATCCAGGATTTCTCCAAGTTATCCAGCTTCACTAAACCCAGAAACATGAGTCTGGCTAAACAGGAGCCAGAGCCTTCAGCTACCAAGGCCCTCTGTTATGGAACCATCTACCAGTTTCAGTCCGGGAGGCATCTCTACCTTCAAGAGGAGGTTAGAAACCCTCCTCTTTGACAGAGCCTACAGATAAATCCAAGATGAGCTGCTCTAGGTTGAGTCTGCTGGGGGTCCCCGGCACATTGAGCTCAATCTTCTCTGCCTTCTCTGTGGGTGTGAATCAGGTTCACGTTCCCTCTAGCTTCTCTCTCTCCTGGCCTCTCCCCATCTGTTTTCCATCACCTCCTCTTCCTCCCTCTCCTTTTAATCTTTCAATTTTTATTTTTTATTCTTATTTTAATTTTATTAATATTTTATTTTTTAATTCTTAATTTTTAATTTTCTTTTTATTCTTATTTTTATTTTATTTTTAAGAATTTTTATTTTTCCCTCCCGGCTTCCATCAATGCTGAGCTGGATCCAGGACCACCTCTACCCGGCTCATCTCACTGCAGTTCCTCCTGCCTGCTACTATGGACTGATTCAACTCATTGATCTATTTATATCCTGAACTGTTAGCCATCAATAATGTTTTGCTTGTGTCCTCCTGTCCTCCTGGGTGAGGATCTCCTCTGTCTCTCTCTGAGGTTTCTCCTTGTTCTCCCTGTCAGGGTTTTTCTGGGGAGTTGTTCCTCAGCCTTTGCGAGGGTCTAAGGACAGGGGGTGTTCACTATGTACACATTGTTGCTCTCCTTGTAAAGTGCTCTGAGATAACAGCTGTTATGATATGGCACTTAAAACAAATAAAGTTGAAGTTGAAGGATCATGAAGCAGGTTATCAAGTGGATTAGTCCACCACGCTTAACCAGGATAAAGAGTATGAATTTGCCACATATGACCAATCAGGAACATGTCCACATGTCCGCAAACAATGATCCTGGGGAAATGTGAAGAGTTTAAACATTTAATCCAGGCAACAAGCAGCTCAGTGGCTGCTGCCAGAAGCAGGAAACAGACCTGCCATGGTGATTAACTCAGCTTGAAGTTAGCTGGCTAAGCTCTGGTCCTGCTACATGGCCACTGGTTAGCTTGGTTGGCCTGGTTAGCCCATGTCACCTGGTTAGCCCGTGACCCAGGTGATCTATAAGGTCTGGACCTACCATCTGCTACAGCTGGAGCCTCCTGCTGGACCAGACCAGAACTGCACCTCCGGGTCCACACAATCCCACTGGCAGTCCCACGAGTCTCTACACACGCACGCACGCACACACACACACACACACACACACACACACACACACACACACACACACAGAGTGACTGCTCCAAACCTGAATTGAATCGATTATTTGGGGTGGGTTGCTACTGGGTCTAAAGCGATGTCTACTACGGTAGAGTAAAAAAAAACAGACATTTTAATGAATTTAAGCATCATTAAAAAATGCAAAAGGCAAAGGTGGACGTTTAGTACCCGTTTAAAACAGATCTTTGTGGGGGAAGACTGAGCTCTCCCACGTTGTCAACAGGGTTTTTGAGCACTCATGGTGCTCCCCTGGTGTGGAGACTCCACCTACTGGTGTGGAGACTCCACCTACTGGTGTGGAGACTCCACCCACTGGTGTGGAGACTCCACCCACTGGTGTGGAGACTCCTCCCACTGGTATGGAGACTCCACCCACTGGTGTGGAGACTCCACCTACTGGTGTGGAGACTCCTCCCATTGGTGTGGAGACTCCTCCCACTGGTGTGGAGACTCCACCTACTGGTGTGGAGACCCCACCTACTGGTGTGGAGACTCCTCCCACTGGTGTGGAGACTCCACCTACTGGTGTGGCAAGTTCAGTAGGGCGCATGCGTTCGCGAGATCTCAAATTTTTCCCTGCACAAATCCCACACACAGCCACTTCCGGGGAAGCATACAAGGGCTTTGACTGACACCTGTGCGTGTGCGTGTACGTGTGTGTGCACTTACCAGCGTGCAGCAGCACTGAGCGGCAGGAGGAGGAAACGGCTTCTTTAGCGTCACCATCTGACAAACCGAACAACAGCGCTCTGGGGAGCAGCTCAGCCCACAACACACACTGCTGGAGCGCACACACATATAAGCACACACACTGCTGGAGTGCGTACACACACACACACACACATACACTGCTGGAGCACACACAAGCACACACACATACACTGCTGGAGCGCACACACACACACGCAGTGCTGGAGTATACACATACATCCTGTATGGACTGAAGGATACAGGTTGGTGATGTCATAGGGACCTCTGAGCTCTAGGGGCTGAGGACAGGCACACACACACATGGATGCAAGCCGGTGCGCATGCACGCACACACACACACACACAGATAATAAATGACTGTAACCAGTTGGTTACTGGATGGATCTGACTAATCAGTTGTTGATCAGTTAATGAACTGACCTGCTCTGCACCACTGGACAGGATGATGTTCTGAAAAACAAAAAGGTCGCGGTCAGCACCATTTCCTGAGTGGCAGGTGATGACATCACTTCCTGTCCATACCTTCCCCTTGCAGGTCTCAACCAGCGCTGCCGCATTAGCGATGGAGTAGCGCCTGAGGGAGGAGTCTCTGAGGGAGGGGGCAAAGGTCAGCTCGAACACCAGGCCCCGCTCAGTCGCCTGGGGACATACTCATCAGATCAGCTGATCAATACTGAAATAATACTCATGAGTAGGGATTGACAGTTGTGATCTCACCCCGCTGACCGGCGCCCGCTTGAAGAAGAAGGGAAGCTTCTCTGTCACTGAGATACAGACAATGTCCACGTCCAGGCTCATACAGGCTGTCTGCACGTGCAGACAGACAGAGACACACACACACACACGCACACACACACACACACAGTGAGCGGGCTAGCAAGCAAGCGAGCTTGTTGTGATGAACTGCTCATCTCTCACATGGAATAGTTTCTCTGTGGTCGGGAAAACGGCGAGCAGGTCAAAGGCCCGGTACTCTGCAGCATTGGGTCTCTGACACACACACACACACACACACACACACACACACACACACACACACACACACACACACACACACACACACACACACACACACACACACACACACACACACACACACACACACACACACACACACACACACACACACACACACACACACACACACACACACACAGTCAGTGAATCCGCAGGTGACAGTGAAGCTAAGGTTCAGTATGAGGATCAAACACTCACGAAGTGACTTGTCTCTGACATCACCACTGTCAGCCTGTTCAGCACTCTAATTGGATGAGAGCGACCCTGGAGGGAGACAGACAGACACAGACACACACACACTTTCATCATCTTCATCACCACCTTCATCACCTTCACCACCTTCATTGTACCTGTACAGTGGGCAGTGGATCCATCAGGTCTTTGACTGGAGTCGGGGAAGGAATCTCCTGTAGACAGGGAACAGACTGACTGTAGGAAGAGAGTGAGTGAGCGAGCGTGTGTGTGTGTGTGTGTGTGTGTGTGTGTGTGTGTGTGTGTGTGTGTGTGTGTGTGTGTGTGTGTGTGTGTGTGTGTGTGTGTGTGTTGACACTGACCTGTTTCTTCTTGGACACTGGGTCGAACACATAGTTGATGGCGACTGTGGAGAAACCAACTACAAACACAGGAGGATCATAAAAAAAGATAAGATCCTCAGAACTTCAGACTATCAGACCCTCAGACCTTCAGGTCCTCAGACCTTCAGATCCTCAGACTATCAGAGCCTGGCACCATGGTGCATCATAACAAGCCATGTATCAGATCAGTCTCTCAGTTATGTGTATCGATAACGTGCAGCCATGTGTGTGCGTGTGTGTGTGTCCGAGTGTGGGCTCACGCTGCGCCGCGGTCTCCAGTAGGTTCCGGAAGTTCTGCAGGTTCAGGTTCTGGTTCTGAGCCAGGCTGGGCCGCAGGTTCAGGTCCATGAATCCCGACATGTTGCTGCTTCCTCTTAAGCGTGTGCATGTGTGGTGGTGCTGGGGGGGCGCGCAAAGGTTGCTGGGAGCTAGAGGAGAGCGGGGACGCAACGGCTTCTGGGAGCTGTAGTCCTGAGACCTGTGTGTGTGTGTGTGTGTGTGTGTGTGTGTCCGTTCACTGGAGAACCATGTTCCTCCAGCAAGAGGCAGCACCTCCTCTTCCTGCAGAAGCAGCAGCTGCAGAAGAAGTGACAGTGAGTCTCTGACCTCCTCAGGACTGGTTCTGGTCCTGGTTCTGGTCTTGGTCCCGATACTGGTCCTGGTCCGAAGCAGCAAAATCTAACCCTAACCTTGATCTGAGAGCTCAACACCAGGTCGGTCAGTAGCCCCTGTAGCTCCGGGGAGCTGTGTGTGTGTGTGTGCGCGTGCATGTGTGTTAGGGATGTATCAATATGAAAATGTCGCACCATGATAATAGTGTTATCTATAGTTATCAGCAATCGATACAGTTATTGGTTTGTATAGTTTCACAAAGGTTTACAGTTTTATTGCTACTTATTCATTACCTCTCTAAGCCAAAGTCAGTATCTGAAACTTTTAAGCATAAAAACATGTATCATCAAAGTGCAACAAATTCAATATTCTTGTAAATTTTAACCTGAGATCTACTGGTACTGGTGCTGGTACTGGGACATGGGTTATTTGATAGCAGGCTGCACAGAAGTAATCAAAATGTTCTTAATTATTATTTTGACAGATGGTTTATTCTTTTTAAAAAGAACAGGGTTACCAACTGGTTACCTGCTGCTGTTACTGGCTGGATACCATCTGGTTACTCACTGCTGTTACCATGGTGATTAACCTTCACCACCGGGATTGTTACCGTGGTTTACCTTTACCAGTCTGTCAGTTCTCTGGTGAAAGTCACTTAGTGTCTCCGTCATTAAATGTATGAATCAATAATCAATAATTAATCTGCGGAATGTTAAATGTTTTACAACAGGAACATGTTCAGGATGCTCAGAGCAGCCAAGACGCTCGTCTCTCCTCACAGTCGCTGCTGCTGCAGCTTCGTCTCCAGGATGAGGTATTGATCACTGACTGACGTATTGATCACTGAGGTATTTATCACTGATTGGAGTATTAATCAGTGATTGAGCTATTGATCACTGATTGGAGTATTAATCAGTGATTGAGCTATTGATCACTGACTGAGGTATTGATCAGTGATTGGTTCTATGCCAGGTATCTGGCCAGGTTGAAGGAGGATGATGAGGCATGTGCTGCTGCTCTTCAGGACTCTGACATCTTCTTGTTCCACCGTCTACGTCCATTGCTGCTCCGCTCTGACACCAGAACCTTCAGAACTGTAGCTCAGACCTGCTCAGGTACAGAACCTGGTCCAGAACCAGGTCCAGATCAGACCAGCCGAGTTAGGAGATCAGGACCGGACGTTCGTCTGGCCTCACTGATCCACTTTGTATTCCAGACATGGTGTCGGTTCTGGATCAACTGCGGTTGAACCCGTCCAGGCTGGAGGAGGCGGTTCTGATTGGCTGCTCTGAGCAGAACCGTGCTCAGTTCTGTTTGGACCTGGGTGAGAACAGAGAGCTCAACACACCAGGTCCTTGAAGGCACCACTGGTCCCTGAATGTGAGTGTGTGTGCAGGGGAGCTGCAGCAGGAGGTGCTGGAGGAGGCATGGGGGGCAGAGTTTGTTGATCTGCGAAAGTCGTTCTTCCTGCTCTCTGGCTCGGAGGCGCCCCTAGTGGCCAAGGTGAGGAACTGCAGCACTGAACAAAGGCCTGTGCAAGCTTTCGCGGCTCATATGCGTGGTGTTCCTGCTTCTCTGTGCTGCTCATCACCTCCTCATTAGCATTAAAGCCAGGACTTGTCATTGAAATGTTGACAAATAGTCCGTCTCACTAAATCGCACTCAAACCAGCTGCTAAACATTGTTACTGTGCTGAACCCAGCGCTGGATATGCACCTTAATGCTGAAAGGAGCTGAACCAGTCTGACCCCCCTCCCCCCAGGCCCAGGCCCTGCTGCGCTGGCACCAGACCAGCCTGTTTTGCAGCGCTACAGCTCGACCCACACACCGCAACCGAGCAGGAAGTCAGAGGAGCAGTGGGGACTTCACCTATTATCCCCAGGTAAGGGTCATGGGTGGGTGGGTGTGTGTGTGTGTGTCCAGCTCTGCTCTGATTGGCTGCTGTGTCAGATGGCCCCTGTAGTCATTGTCCTGGTGTCTGATGGGAAACGCTGTTTGTTGGCGCGACAACCAAGCTTCCCCCCAGGACTGTACAGTGCCCTGGCAGGGTTCTGTGATATGGGTCAGTACACACACACACACACATACACACACACACATTCACACAGACTCCCTCCCTCCCTCACCTGTGCCCTCCCTCCAGGTGAGTCCCTGGAGGAGACCCTGCAGCGGGAGGTGGCAGAGGAGGTGGGGCTCCAGGTGCACAGCATCACCTACAGCTCCACGCAGCATTGGCCATTTCCACAGAGCTCCTTCATGATTGGTTGCCATGCCTCTGTCAGTCCCACCCACACACAGGTTAGCTCCCTGTCCCTCCAGATGTGAGTGACAGGTGAGCAGGTCCTGACTGTGATGTCACTGCAGTTACAGGTGAACAGTGACGAGTTGGAGGATGCACGCTGGTTCACTGCTGAGGAAGTGGGTGTGGCTCTAAAGAGGAAGGCTCCGCCCCCCAGAGGAGGCCACCCTGGACTCTGGGTGCCCCCCCCCCATGCCATTGGTCACCGCCTCATTGCAGAGTGGGCGGAGCAGCAGAGAGTGCCCTCTGGACAGATGGTCACATGATCTTCCAGAACCAATGACATCATCAATGACATCATCTGCCTCATCATCAACAGGTTCAGTCACATCAGACCATGTGACTTCCTGATCATCATCACAGAAACCAGAGAAGACAAGCATACGAATTCAGCTGTAGTTAATGTATCTTCATTTTAATAAATGACTTTAAAATAAATATCAAAATAGAGTCATTAAAAGAAGATGAAAGTAGTGTGGTAGAAGACCACAATGGTAGAAGTGGGTGGATAATGGATGGATGAGTGGATGATAATAAATTAATGATGATGAGTGGATGATAATTGTTCACAGATGTACTTGGTACCAGAGGTCGAGAGCTCTGTAGACCGATGGTCAGTGATGACTTTAGAATTATGCCATCAGACCTGAGGCTGTGTGTTCCGGATGGAGCTGGGTGAGAAGGCAGGAGTGTGTAGTGTTAAATGGTTGAGTGTTGAGTTGTCAATTATGACTGGATGATAATGACTGGGTTAACCTGTTGATGCTGTTTCCACCTCCCACCAGGTGGTGTCGCTGCCTCGTGTTGGCGCCGCTCGACCCGGAAGTGAGCAAGTGGCCACTTCCGGTATAGTTCTTGTGTAGTCTGAGATCGAGGGAAAGAGGCAGGCAGACAGACAGACAGACAGACAGACAGACAGACAGACAGACAGACAGACAGACAGACAGACAGACAGTCAGACAGGTGTTCGTGTCCTGTCTCTTCTCCCACCCGCTCAAATCAGCAGGTGTACCTGGAGTCTCTCTGAACTTAGCATCAGCTGCTAACAGCTAGTAGCAGAATGAGCTCTGACCCGACCCCCCCGCCGACCCCCCGCCAGCTCCCTCCGAACCCCCACCTCCAGAGCCTTCTGGCCGCTGTCCTTCAGAGCCTGGTCCAGGCAGCAGTGGAGGAACTGAAGAAACTGGTGGAGGAGGAACCAGTGATGGACGAGGAGAACATGGTGAGTAGAGGTGGAGAACATGGAGGAGGTGAACATCAGTGCAAATCTCTCTGTTTTTGGAGGAGCTCCAGTTATTATTTTTTGTAGTTTTTTTTTATCACCTACAGACATTCATTCATTCATCCATCATTTTAAATATACTCACGTGCCTCAGGGTCTCCAGCTCACATAGGAAAGGGTAGTGGTTAGGGTCAGTGGTTAACCTCTCCTGTGTGTCTGATAGGTTTGTGTTGCTAATCGAAGCCTCAGAACAAAAACATGTACAGGTCCAACATTCAGATATTCCCCAAATCTAATAAGCTACCTAACTGGTTTAGTAATCACTAACTGATTTTATCATCACAACTCAGCTGAAATAAGACTAGCTTTGTAACATTCCTCTCTGCAGTGAGAAAGGAGACGTGTGTGTGTGTGTTTCATTTCAAATCATTTAGCTTAGTATCAACTCACCAGTTGCTAAATAAAGCCCGACTGCCTTGTGCCATCAGATTCTTCCATGTTAGTCCCATCTGACATTCTATAAGCTTGTCTGTTTATATGCTTGTCTGTTGTATTGTATTGTATGTCATGGGTCTGTTTTATACACTGTATCGTGTTCTATAATACTGTTGTAAGTGGTGGAAGAGATAAAGTTGTGTTTGAACTTCAATCCTTGATGTAAATGTTCATGTGTATTTTATGAATGTTTTAAATCCCCTTCAGACTTTTTAATCATCAATGCGGCTGTTTGGTGACATGGTGCATTGGTGTAGTGTGACTCCCAGTGTGACTCCCGTCAGACCATGGATGTATTATAAGAACTGGATACAGCACTAAACATGGCGCCTGTACATATGACGCTTCCGCATCAAGGACCCATGAGAGCTTGCACAGGAGTCACTTCCATCAGTCAACACAGGATCATGAACCAATCCGCGTTTGGGAGAAAGACGGGGAGAAAGCGCTGCCAGACGACACGCATACGCTTTGAGAGTGCATGTGATCTACTGTGTCGTCATGCTGTGCTATGAAACTTTTCACTGGCTTTCTGTCTTAAAATTGTATACATATACATGAAACGTATGAATTATGTATGAATTAAAAATATACAATACAGAGATCAGTAATTAGCTATGTCTGCAGCTGAGAGCATCCAATTGTCGGCAGAGGGGTGGCGCCCTCTCCAGGTCATATAATACATCCATGCGACAGAGTGATATGACCTGACCTGACTCCACCCCTCCCCTCTCCTAGGTGGTCTTCTCCTCCATTATGGCGACTCTGGGCAGTGAGGCTCTGGGGAAGATCATCAGCATTGTGGAGGAGGTGCACAGCAGAAGCAGCAGGAGCAGCTCACAGCCTCAGACCTTCGTCCTCAACGTTCTCCACAGCCACCGTGTTGGTATGTAGCTCCGCCTCTATAGGGCCACACCCACCTGCAGTGACGTCACTAACCTGACCTTTGTCTCAGACATCGAACACTCGTATGGAGCCCGGGATGAGGCCACGCCCCCCCAGGTAAAACCCCACACCTGGTGTGTGTGTGTGTATGTGTGTGGTGCGTTCACTGACAGCTGTATTGCTGTGTTCTCTGTCTAGACATGTAAGGACCAATCGGAGCACAACAAGAACCAGTTCCTTCCTATTGTCAGGGTCAAAGAAGAACCTGGAAACATTGACCTGTTTGCCACTACAGAGAATGAGACTCACGGCGTCCCTGGGTGGCTGGACCCGGAGTCTGAGGTGCGGAACCTGGAGTCTCATCTCCTTGTCTATGGCGAGGAGGGGCGGAGCCTCCAGAGTGCCTTGAGACCTGATGCGGAGCGTCCGTTCAGCTGCAGCGTGTGCAGGAAGTCGTTCTCCAGACGGTCACAGCTGAAGACACATGCTGTGGTCCACTCCGGGGAGAAGCCACATGCCTGTGACATGTGTGGGCAGAGCTTCAACCTGCTACAGAACCTGCAACGCCACATGCTGACGCACAGCGGCACCAAGCTGTTCTCCTGCGGCGTGTGTGGGCGGGGCTTCACACGTGGTGTGTCACTGCGGACGCACCAGCTGATCCACGCTGGGTTGAAGCCGCTGCGCTGTGACCAGTGTCCCAAAACCTTCAGACACGCCTCCAACCTCCGCAACCACCAGCGTGTTCACAGCGGTGCCCGACCCTTCCCCTGCGACCTTTGCACCAAGAGCTTTCGTACAGCGGTGAACCTGCGGATCCACCGCCGCACACACACCGGGGAACGCCCTTTTAGCTGTACCATCTGCAACAGGAAGTTCAGCCAGCAGAGCAGCCTCAGCTCCCACCGCCGCACCCACTCCTCGGAGCGTCCGTTCAGCTGTGGCGTCTGCTCCAAGACCTTCAACAACAGCAACAGCCTCAAGCTGCACCAGCGCGTCCACACCGGAGAGAAACCCTACAGCTGTAGTATCTGTGGGCGGAGCTTCAGCCAGGGCAGCCACCTCCGCACGCATCATCGCCACGTCCATGCCGGCGGCAAACAGTTCATCTGTGATCGCTGCGGAAAAAGGTACGCCGACCGCCGCAACCTGCGGCAGCACAAGTGCTGCTACGCCTGAGCCTCAGCCAACCATGGCCCAGCTCTCTCAGCAAACAACCAGCTGGCTGCTCTCAGCACACCAGGTCACGGTGACGGAACATGTGATTTCAGGTCTGAACTGATGTTTGTAAGAAATAAAACTTGAACATTTATAGAAAAAGATTCTGACTCTCTATCAGCTGCTGCCAGAGTATGGTCACATGACACAAACACACATATCGACCCACAAACACATTTGGGGGTTTGTGCGCGTATCTTGTCCTGCAGTTCCTCCTCCCACCACCGTAAGTCGCTGTGATTCTTCATTTTGGTGAAGTGTTTCCGGGTTACCGCTGTGACGTCAGCTGACCAGCACGCGTGTAGACACGCTCACACCGAACTAAACAATACACACAGGAGGTGGTTCCGACTGCTCTGATCCCTCCACATCCTGATCCAACCGGGTTCCGGTCTGTCCCGGTCTGAGGGTCTAGGTCTGGTCCAGTGTCTGAGGTCCTAGTCCAGGTCCAGGTCAGCAGAGCAGCTCCATCATGGGTCCGGTGAGTTCAACCTGAGCGCGCGCGTGTGTTTTGTGTTGTAACGTGTGTGTGTGTGTGTGTTTTGTTTTATACTCTGTGTGCGAGAGAGAGAGGGTGTGTGTGTGTGTGTCCTCCGCAGACACCAGGACAATAACGGTTCAGACAATAGTAATTTATTTATCATTGTTAGCAGAGATCAATAAAGTGTTTTGTGTATCCTTGACCCCTTCTATGCTCATCTTCATCATCATCATCATCATGATCTTCATTATTGTGATCTTCGTCATAATCCTCTTCATTGTCTTCCCCAGCCCCGGTCAAAGAAGCGTCGGCCGACGTTCCGCCGTCTGCTGAAGACGAGTGGAGTGAAGCTGGAGAATAAGCTGAAGAACCGTCGGCTGAAGCAGCAGAACTCGGAGAAGAAGCAGCGCAAAGAGCAGAAGAAGCTGCGGGCGGCGGTGAAGGATGCTGCAGTCAGGACGCCCCGCCCACTGGAGACATACAGGAAGACACCCGGTGAGTAGGAGACCGCCTTTTCAGACAGGCTCCTACCACAAAGCTCTGTGCTGCTCACCTGCTTCTGTGTGTGTGTGTGTGTGTGTGTGTGTGTGTGTGTGTGTGTGTGTGTGTGTGTGTGTGTGTGTGTGTGTGTGTCAGAGGAGGAGGCGCTGGAGGAGGACTTCCTGGAGACTCTCCCCACAGACATGATGGAGGAGGAGGACCTGCAGCAGATGGCAGCAATGGCTCGCAGAGCATCCTTCATCACTAGAGACCTGTCGTCATGGTGAGACTCACACACAAACACACACAGCTGCTGCACAGCACACACACTGACCTACAAGGTGTGTGTGTGTGTGTGTCAGTGGCCCAGTGCACAGCGGGAAGCGTCGGAGCTCAGACGTGGTTCCAAGCTACGAGAAGATTCCTCGTAAGATGACGAGGACAGAGGAGAGAGAAGTTATTCACCTGCTGCCAATCAAAGACAAGAGGGGGGTCATCCCCCAGAGCCTGGAGAGAGGTACACACACACACACACACACACACACACACACACACACACACACACACAATGTCTGATCATGGTTGTTTGTGTGTCCAGTGGTTGAGAAAGTGCCTGAGGAGGAGCAGGAGCAGGAGGAGGAAGATGTGGAGAGGGAGAAGGAGGAGCAGGAGGAGCAGGAACAGGGTAGGTTCACATCTGACCCCAGTGAGGAGCATAGTCTCTGGATGGTGCTGAGTGTCTTCTTCTCCAGAGCTGCAGATTGAGACTGAGGAGCAGAGGGAGCTACGCCGCAGTCAGCTGCTCACAGACAGGAAGCTGCACATCGCCAGCCTCAGCTCCGCCATCGTCTCTGAGCCACACACCAACGTAAGCTGGTCAGGGGACGGGTCAGGAGTGGCTCATAGGATAGGGTCAGGGGCCAAGGGGTGGGTCATGGGATAGGGCAGACTTGAGCGCTAACCAGGATAACCATTCTAACAAGAGTAACCATGGTAACAGAGCCCACCCCCAACCCTCCCAAACACACACACACACAGGTGCGGCGGCTGAAGGAGCTGCGAGCCATGCTGATGGAGGCGGAGCCTAGTGTGGCAGTGTCTGTCAGGAAGCTGGTGATGGTTTCTCTCATGGAGATCTTCAAGGACATCGCCCCCACCTACAGGATCCGACCTTTGACCCCCGAGGAGAAGGCCACAAAGGTGCCCCCCCCCCCCCCCCACACACACACACACTCTGGCTGGACTCAGGTGAGCAGGCCAGGTGACCTCAATCTCTCCCTGCAGGTGAAGAAGGAGACACAGCAGCTTAGAGAATTTGAGGAAGGTTTGGTGAGTCAGTACAAGTTCTACCTGGAGGACCTGGAGCAGGTGATCACAGGTAGACACGCACGCACACGCGCGCGCACGCGCACACACACACACACACACACACACACACACACACACACACACACACACACACACACACACACACACACACACACACACACACACACACACACACACACACACACACACACACACACACACACACACACACACACACACACACACACGCACATGCACACACACACAACGTGAGTCAGTGGTTTGACCTGCTGCTGCCCCCCGTCCAGACTGGAAGCAGCGCCGTAGGAAGCGTGTCCAATCCGTGTCCCTGTCCTCGTACCGCGGTCTGGCCGAGGTGTCGGTGCGCTGTCTGTGTGAGCTGCTGCTGGCGCTGCCGCACTTCAACTTCCACAACAACATCATCGTCGCCCTGGCAACGCTGATGAACGACAGCAGCCGCAAGGTGGGGGACGGGGGGTGTCGTGTGTGTGTGTGTTTAGGTGTGTGATGCATTCAGGTGTGTTTGTTCAGGTGTGTTATGCATACAGGTGTTTGATGCGTACAGGTGTGTGTGTGCATTCTTGTGTGTGATGTGTTCAGGTGTGTGTTGCAGGTGTCTACCATGTGCTGTGATGCGTTCAGGAACCTGTTCCTTCAGGACAAAGTGGGCGTGGTCTCTCTGGCTGCTGTTAGAGTCATTTCAGGACTCGTCAAGAGTCTCAACTACAACCTGAGACCTCAGGTAACACACACACACACACAGTAACACACACCAACCCATACCAACCCACAGTAACCCCCACCCCCCCACCCATTAGGTGATCCAGACCCTGCAGGGCCTCAGGATCCGGGAGGTGCAGGTGAAGAGGGACCTGGAGGATTCAGCACCACAGAAGAGGTTCCTCAACAACAAGGAGAAGAAGAAGCAGCTGTCCAGGATGCAGAGGAAGGTCAGACATACATACAACACCACCTGCTGGATGGGGGGCACACCTCTCAACCTCCCACACTGTGTGTGTATGTGTGCGCATGTGTGTGTGCGCGTGTGTGCGTGTGCGTGCGTGCGCAGTGGAAGAAAGCAGAGGAGAAGCTGGAGAAGGAGCTGCTGGAGGCTGAGGCCTCGGAGAGCAAGGAGAAGAAGATCAAGCTGGTAAGAGAGGAGGAGTGAAGAAGAATAGGTGAAGATCAGTCTGAGCAGGAACTAAACCCTCTCCTTCTACCCCCCACCCCCCCTCCCAACACCCCCAGCACACAGAGACGCTGAACATCGTCTTCCTCATCTTCTTCAGGATCCTGAAGAAAGCTCAGAAATCTGTTCTACTGCCGGCTGTCCTGGAGGGGCTGGCCCAGTACGACACAAACGCGCACATACCTTGTCTTTCTCAAGTGCTTATGTCAGGGATGTCATTGTAATGTCACTTCCTGGCAGCTTTGCTCACTTGATCAACCTGGAGTTCTTTGATGACCTGCTCAATGTGCTGCAGAGCCTCATCCAATCAGGAGTGAGTATGTTGTCACCCCCCACCCCCCCGGAAACTGATCGATCGAGTGATTTTGGTTTGATTTGTCTGCAGGATCTGACCAATCGGGAGAGTCTTCACTGCATCCAGACTGTGTTCACCATCCTGTCAGGGCAAGGTGTGTGTGTGTGTGTGTGTGTGTGTGTGTGTGTGTGTGTGTGTTACTGATGTTGCTTTGTGTGTGTGTGTGTTTCAGGTGATGTCCTGAACATCGACCCGCTGGTCTTCTACACTCAACTCTACAGGATGTTGCTGCAGATGCACGCAGGTCAGACACACACACACACGCACACACAAAAAACACACACACACACACACACACAGACAAACATCAGTCTCACACATGCACACACACACCCTGCCACCATCGTGACACTGTGCTGTCTCAGGGGCTCCTAATGATGACATCATTATCGTGCTGCGCTGCCTGGACGTGATGCTGGTGCGGCGCAGGAAGCAGGTCAGCCAGCAGAGGGCGATGGCGTTCATCAAAAGGCTGAGCACGCTCAGTCTGCACGTCCTGCACGACGCCGCCGCCGCCACCATGGCCGCCACCAGGGCTGCCATGCAGGTCAGGGGGGGTGTGTGTGTGTGAGAGAGAGACATCAAGGTGATGAGCAGAGCAGCAGCAGCTCTTCACTGTGTGTGTGTGTGTGTGTGTGTGTGCGTGTGTGTGTGTGTGTGTGTGTGTGTGTCAGGCCTTTCCCAGGTGTGACTTCTTGTTGGATAATGAGGTGCAGGGCAGCGGCTTCTTCCTGCCGGAGCTCGACGAGCCGGAGCACTGCAACGCTCAGAACACCGCGCTGTGGGAGCTACACACTCTGCAGGTGCACACATTCACACACGCACACACACACACCGCAGGTCCAGAGTGTGTGTGAGACACTGTGACAGTGTGAGTGTGTGTGTATTGCAGAGACATTTCCACCCGGTGGTTCGACGGTTTGCTTATCACCTCAGTCTGGGAGCTCCCAGTGAAGGATCTGCTGCTCTGAGCCCAGAGCTGAGCCGCAGGTACACACACACACACACACACACACACACACACACACACACACACACACACACACACACACACACACACACACACACACACACAGAGACAGACAGACAGGTCTGACTGGTCCTACTGCAGGTTGTACTGGTCTGCCAGTAACTCTCTGAAGGCATGTTTCCACTATGCTGGTTCTGGTTCTTTCTGGGGGAGGTTCTTCTCACTGGGCTGTGACTTGGCCTGGTCCTCTCAGGCCTCGTGTCTCCATTACACTAACGGCCCTATAAGAACCCTGTGATGATGTCATCATAGCGTGTCCAAAAAGGACAAAACAAAGCAGCAGCAGAGGAGGAAATCACAACCAGACGAGACATGGACACGGACCAAGTTGGGCTGTTTGTTGGGTTTGTGCTGTTGCTTCACACAGTGATGGTATCAGAGGTAGAGGAGCGAGAACACGACTGAGACTGAGACGAAGGTGAGCTGACTGTCATGAAGCTGTCATGAAGCAGCAGATCACGGTTGTTCTGATCTGCTGATGTCGTTTACTACAACCAGTCTGAGAGACTTAGCCACTAGCACCACCCAGCGACTCTACCGGGTTCTCCGGTACCTACCCTCCAGCAGGTTCTCCAGGACCTACCCTCCAGCAGGTTCTCCACGACCTGCCCTCCAGCAGGTTCTCCAGTACCTACCCTCCAGCACGTTCTCCAGTACCTACCCTCCAGCAGGTTCTCCACGACCTGCCCTCCAGCAGGTTCTCCAGTACCTACCCTCCAGCACGTTCTCCAGTACCTACCCTCCAGCAGGTTCTCCACGACCTGCCCTCCAGCAGGTTCTCCGGTACCTACCCTCCAGCAGGTTCTCCGGTACCTACCCTCCAGCAGGTTCTCCGGTACCTGCCCTCCAGCTGGTTCTCCTTTACCTGCCCTCCAGCAGGTTCTCCACGACCTGCCCTCCAGCAGGTTCTCCGGCACTTACTCTCCAGCTGGTTCTCCGGCACTTACTCTCCAGCTGGTTCTCCGGTACCTGCCCTCCAGCAGGTTCTCCAGTACCTGCCCTCCAGCAGGTTCTCCAGTACCTACCCTCCAGCAGGTTCTCCGGTAGCTGCCCTCCAGCAGGTTCTCCACGACCTGCCCTCCAGCAGGTTCTCCAGTACATACCCTCCTGCAGGTTCTCCGCTGGTTCCTGTAAAAGTTCCTGAAAGTGGGCCTGTCAGAAAGGCCCGGTCAGTGGAAACACACACATAGCATGAAGTTCCTGTGAAACGGCCCAGAAATTCCCATAGTGGAAATAAGCCTTGAGCAGCTGCTGGTGCAGCCTCCCTACCACTGGTCCAGCCAGCTGGAGCTGAGGACCGGGGCCTGATGTTCTGGCAGCTTGTTCTCCCAAGATGTGGAAGAGGAGGCTGTAGCCCAGGCCTCGGCTGTACAGAGTGAAGTGATGGAGAGAGATGGACAGAGATCAGCTGGAGGATTTGGTTGTGGTAGACCTGGATGTCTCAGTGGAGACAGATAGTGGAGGTGGGTTGCTATGTTATGGATGCTCAGCTCTGCTGCTCTGCTCTGCCCTGACTGGAGGTCACTGCTCGGGGCTCCACACTCTGTGGCCTGGTGGCTGCTTGCCTCCTCTTGATGTTCCATAGGTTTCTGTCCAGCTGGTCTCAGCCACTCTCTGTCTGCCATCATCTCCAGTGTCCTTGTGGGGAGGGTGGTGAGGCATAAGCGGAGGATGGACCAGGACCTCTCCCATTGTGCTCAGGGAATGGGCATCGGCGGCACCAGTATGGAGGAGAATGCCCTAGTAGTGCTCTCTGTATGGTATCAAAAGCTTTGGAGAGGTCGGCAAAAGGCATGAACAGGTCTCTGTGTTGTTACCTTCAGTTTTCTAGAAGCTGAAGACCATGTCAACTGTGCTTCTGTTCTTGCTAAACCATCGCTGAGACCCAGGTAGCATTGTCTCAGGGAAGCTACTGGCTCCTCCATCTTGTAGCAGTTCAGCTGATATTTTACCAGAACCAGGAGACGTGGATAACTGACAGGTCCTCCACGCAGGTGGGAGGTTGTTGAGGGTGTTCATTCAGGACGGTGCAATCAGCAGGTGTTGAAGTGCTCTCCCACCTCTCCAGGCTCTTCTGGTCCTCAGGGAGTTCTCAGGGTGATGCAGAGACTTGCAGGACCAGAGGTGATTTGACAGAGTTTTAGAAGTTGTACATGTCAAATCTGTCAGCAACTGCATGGATTTCCTGTCTTCTCTGTCCACCACTTATTCTGTATGATTTGCAGATTTCTCTGCTGAGTAGGAGATTTCCCAGGGCTTCCTGGTGTGCTTTGTGCATGCTGTTCATTAAGTTACAGATGGAGTAAGAATTGTTATCAAACCAGTCTTGATGGTTTTTGCTCTCAAAGCCCATGGACTAGACTGTATTGATGAAGGTCTACTGCTGGTCTCTGGAGATCAGAGATGGATCTGGCTCTTCCAGTTTGTCAGCCAGAATGTGACTGAGATCACTTTCGACAGAGGTGTTTTCTAGACAGGATAGTCAAGACACCTCTTGTTCGGCCCACTAACCCTAACCCTTAGCGAAGTCTAACCTGTAACTGCTCACGTGTGTGTGTGTGTGTGTGTGTGTGTGTGTGTGTGTGTGTGTGTGTGTGTGTGTGTGTGTGTGTGTGTGTGTGTGTGTGTGTGTGTGTGTGTGTGTGTGTGTGTGTGTGTGTGTGTGTGTGTGTGTGTGTGTGTGTGTGTGTACTGTCTAGGTCTCCAGTGGGGTTGTTTGAGGTTCACAGAGCCAAAGAAATGACCTTCAACCCCCCTGTGCCCCCCCCAGGCACCAGGAAGAAGGTAAGGATCACTCAAACACTCACACACACACACACACTTCTGCATCTTAGCATGTTTTCATGTTTCAGGAACGTTTCCTGGTCGGAGTGTCGCTCCTTGACCCTGAGCTGCAGTGTCAGGCTGAAGATGCCCTGAGAGACTCAGAGGAGATGCAGCTGGACTTCACAGTCACACACATGCTGCACTGAGACACACACACACACACTCACACCTACCCCGAGGCATGCAGAACTCAATAAAAGCTTTTTGAATTTTCTTTGAATGTCTTCTTCTTTTCTTTAGCGTCACAGCTAAGACTTGACTAGACTTGTGTCCAAGTATATCCAGTAGGGGGCATCGCTGCACCACAACTTAATGATGGAGCCACTTCCTTGAGTATATTAGGAGGCAGAGGGAGGGGCCTGAGATGTTGCTGCTTCTGACACAGTTGCTGCACCTGATCCTCACACAGCTCTTTATTCTCATCACCGTCAAAACTTAAGATCATCAGATCTGAAGATCTTAAGCTCCTCAGATTTTTGGATCTTCACATCAGATCTTATGATCTCTGATCTGTAGATCTTCAGATCCTCAGATCTTAACATCCTCGCATCGTAAGATCTTCATGATGCAGCAGCAGGCACCCTGCAGGACCACTAAAGCTGTGGCCCAGCGGTCTGGGAGATGGATGGATGGATGGATGGATGTGCGTCTACCCTGTTCAGAAGGCTGCTCTAGATGTTCAGATGTTCCTTGAGCTTTCATTTGCCAGCTTTTGGAAGACACTTCACGTCCTCTGTGGCCTTATACAGTATATCCCAAGATTCTTTGCAGCATGTTCCACAGTCCTGAAAGTTTGTCCTGGATAGATAGATCATAGCCCAGAAGTTTTGAATTTAAGAACTACAGACATAAAAATGAAATGTCAGCTATGTGAAAATTCAGGGAAAACATTTATGTCAATTTGTAGTTTTAGGGACTGTCTCTAGGCAGCCGTGACAACGCCAGGCATAGACAGCCAGGCACAGATGCACAGAGCATAACCCTAACCCTAACCCTGACAGGCTAGGCTAACAGTCTCTACTCAGGACTGAAGCCCTTAAAACACTCACTGTTTAGGTCCTGCAGGACTTGAGAACTACAGTCAGACAGGAGGAGGAGGAGCTGTTTATTGACAGCCTGCTTCCAGTAGGGGGCAGCAGAGTTCTCTGACTGGTTTGAATTGTGTCAGGGCTGATCAACAAATTATTGATTATTATTTTTATCTGGGGATCTTCGTCCTGGGTCAGAGGTCAGCAGTGCTGGTTGGTAGCCTAACCACAGGGGGCACTATGTCCTATGAACTCCGCGTTTATACTGTATTAATGCTTTTGATACTTCACTGCTGTCAAAACTGTTCTTCCTCCACCAATGCAGCTCTAATACTGCCATAAACAGGCAGAACACACACACACATACACACACATACACACACATACACACACACACACACACACACACACACACACACACACACACACACACACACACACACACACACACACACACACACACACACACATTCCTGAGCTGCTGTGAGCAGTCTGCCTTTGTTGATGTTAGTCGACCAATCAGAAACTGTTTCAGACATCCCTGTAAGGAGTCCAGCTGTTTTCCCATTTTCGGTCAAAGTCCAGGCATGGTGTATGTGTGTGTGTGTGTGTGTGTGGTAGGAGTATGAATGAATGGAGGTGAAGCAGGTGGAGTTGGTTTGATTTACACACACATCAGTGTGTTTGTGTGTGTGTGTGTGTGAGAGAGAGAGATTCACACAGATAAATTAAAAGCATTTTACTTGTGGAAATGTGGAGGAAATGTGTTTAGGGCTGTGTTTAGTGTGGCTTAGCATAGAGACAAGCCCACAGCTAATACTGCAGCAAAGTTTGGAGCTGCCGCTCTGAAGTTGAAGGAGCTTAGCTGCTAAAACTGACAGCTAGCAGCTAACACCTAGCCCTGGACCTACATGAACACTGATACACTGAAGGCCAGCTCAAGCTTCCACGCATGCACAACTGAAGCGACCAAAGCCGCCAGGTCTCAAATTTTGGGCTGCACAAAACAGGATGCGAAGCAGCCCTTAGGTCCCGGCGCTTGGTTGGTTGGCAGGCTTACTAACTGAGAAAGAGAAATCTTTTATTCAGCATGAAATATGTGAAATGCTCATGTGTGTAACATAACATAATGATTGACACTTCATCCCTTGGTGAGGTTCCCTTCAGAAAATTTGGGCAGATACCATTGGAACAATTCAGGTGAGGTCTCAAGGGCTCAAGGGCACTACAGCCATGGGGGATTCAAAGCCATGACCCACTGCTCCTTCATGTGTCCCATCTTCAGCACCACCCCGACTTGTGTGTTGCATTGTTCATCTTGTATATGACATTGTGTGTAACATTGTGTGTAACACTGCAACATCATGTGTGTAACATTATGTAACAGCGTGTAACATTGTGTGTAACTTTGTGTGTAACATTGTGTGTATAACTGTAACATCATGTGTGTAACATCATGTGCAACATTGTGTAACAGTGTGTGACATCATGTGTGTAACATCATGTGTGTAACACTGTATGCGTAACATTGTGTGCAACATCATGGGCAGGCACAGACTGGTAATCTGGCATACCGTGCATTTGCCTGGTGGGCTGATGTGCTATTTGGGCCGATAAGTCCCGATTTTCTTTTTAATATTGGTCCGACCGGCCCATAAACTGTAGATCACACAGCCCAAACACACAGTTGAACTCCCACCCCGTTCGCCTTGGTCCCGCCTACAGGCAAAAAAAGGCTGCATGAGTGTTTACTAACCACCGGCCCTTACCCGCTGACTGACAGGGGACTGGCCCAGTCAAATTGTGACACACCTCCCCACTTTGGTTTGGTACGCCAGCGTACAGTTTGTTGATGGGTGAATGAAACGTTATCAGTTAGAGATGGAGAGAAAATGCAAAGGTGGCACAGAAAAACAAAAAGAAAAAACAAAAAGAAGCTCGCTCTTCATGCACATTTCTCCCCCCTGAAAAACACAGGCACACCCAACAGGGTAGATGCTGCCTCCAGATTCATTACTGTGATTGAGTGGTGCAGTGTATTTTTATGGTGTTAATAAATTACACTTTTGGAAGTATTTCATCTGTCCACTCTCTGATTCCTGTTAAGTCATTGCATGGCTTAACAGGTATGTTGTTTAAAAGACTCGCGTAGTTGTGCTGAAAAGACTGTACATCAAATGTCGTAGGCCGCTCTGATCCAAAATGCCAGGGCTGGTTTTTCCTCCTAGTCCGCCCCAAACATGTGTGGAACATTGTGTGTAAAATCATGTGTAACACCATGTGTAACACTGTAACCTTGTGTGTAACATCGTGTAATACCCTGTGTGACATCATGTGTGTAACGTAAACAAAGCCACAGACTTGAACTGTGTCAGATGTGATCAATGTAGCAGCTGAAGCAACAGGAAACAGGGGCGTGGTCTAGCTCAATGGGCAGAGCAGTGTCCCACCTACAGAAGCTCCGGTCCTCACTGCACTGGTCCGGTTCATATCCCACTGATGCATGTCTTTCCCTCTCTGTCCATTTAATGTCACTCTCCACTTGTTCTTTCAATAAAGGCCTTGAAAAGCCCCCCAAAAAATATTGGAACACAACAAAACATGGAACAAATATTTCGAATGTCTCTGTGTGGATATGAATTTTGATGTAAAGGTGAAGGAGTCGATGCTTGAGCTGCTGAGAGGAGGAAGCTGTGAAGCAGCAGGAAACACAACTAAACAAGGACATGAAGAGAAACAATGAACACACAAAGAGACACACACCCTGCACAAACAGACCACACCCACCAGGCTCGTTCCTTACAGAGGAGGAGGAGGAGGAGAAGGACGAGAAAGAGGAGGTGACTCCTCTTATTTACCAGCAGCTCCTTTTTTGGAGTTTAAGACGCTGTAAGATTTCAATGCTTCATGTTTATGTTTTATTTCCTCTGCTCTCATTCTTCTTTCCTGCTCCGTGTTTTATGTGTCTCTTTGTGTTTCTCTGAAAGTTTCTCTGAACGTTTCTCTGAAAGTTTCTCTGAACGTTTCTCTGAAGCCTGTTGCAGAGGACGAGGAATCTCTGGAGCAGGAAGTTTGCATTTGCTGGTAGTAAGTTTCCTTTTAAGGAGAGGCTGAGTGAAGTCTGCTGAACATCTGAAACAGGCAGGAGACAAATCTTCTAGTCATCGTGTTGACATCTCCACCCACTTCTCTGAACTACGTTGCCCATGATCCTCTGGGGCTGCATGAGAGGAGACTGGAGTGGAGACGTGGAGGAGCTGCTGAAGACTCCTCGTGTCAGTGAGAGCAACTCCAAAGCCTCAGCTCTGATTGGCTTGTTGCTGCTGGATTTTATTCTCCTTCATTTGAAGAACTTTATTCATGTTGACGTTGCTGTTGAACAGCACCCTGGACCCTGATGTCCAGCAGAAATGACTCAGTCCACCTCCAACATCCCTGTCTCCTCCTTCTCCTCTCCTCCTTCTCCTTTACTGCCTCATGTAGAATGACCTTATACCTCCATCCACCCGTCCTCCACCAGCTGTTTGTCTTTTTAAGGAGATAGACTGCAACCCCCTCCTCAAACTGCTCCCTGACCCCCCCCCCCCCCTCTCTCCCAACCACACACACACACACACACACACACACTGCATGGGTATGTGAAAATGCAGAATGACACAATCACACATTCAAATTCAAAAAGAAACAATGAACTTCTGTAAAGTTAACTATAACTAACTTTATAACTAACTATAATTATAACTTTATAACTGTAACTGTAACAATAACTGGAATAACCATAACTTTACCCCTAACTTTCAAACAGTCTCTGGCCACTGGGAGAATCTCCTTACACCTGTTTTTTTAAACAATGATTTTTAATTTAAAGAATCAATCAAGAGGGAATTTTAGGGTTTACATTGATCCTTGCTGTCCACCTGGAGACAGGAAGCCAGAGTCATTTCTGTCTCTCTCTCTGTCTCTCTCCCATGGTCCCTCTCTCCATTTGTTTGTTTGTTTGTTTCTGTTCATTGGTCCCCTCCTGGACCCTGGGAGCCTGGGGAATCTCAGTCTGAACTTGGTGAAAAGAAGGAGCTGTACAAGGACCGTGACGAGACCATTACCAGGTGAGGACTGAGTGAGAGACAGTGTGGACCAATAGACTGGGAGGACCACACCAGTGAAGAGGAAGACAGGGAAAGAGGACAGGTGACCTACAGTGGAGAGACCTTCATGGAGCCATTGCAACTGGAACTTTTTTTTTTCTAAATTATAATCCTGGATATTTTAATCTGTACCAATTCTGTGCTTTAACTGAAAAAGTGTTTCATGTTTTTATTGAGTGCATGACAATAACTTAGCTCTTTAACATTTTATCCAGTGTTTTACCTGTTTACTGCCACTTTCAGCCCTGTTTTCATTCATGGACTCAGGTACAGAGAATATTTGAAAAACAAATATGGCCTTTTAAACTTTTTAATGGCAGAAGTAAACATAGTGATTCATATTACGAGAGGGGACAAAATACAATTTGGAACAGAGAAAAATAGCCAAACTGTTCCAGTAAAAAAAAGAAAAAACTAAAATGTGAGAATGAGATTAGAGTTCTGGTTCCACAAATCAAATACAACACTAGAAAATGTTAAACAACAATGGGCTGAACAATGGGCTGAGCATATATTTACATATATGCATAGAGATGTAAGTTATTTATGTAAATAATTCCAAATAAAGTCCAGATTAAGTCCAAATAAAATCCAAATCTCTCTCTCTCTGTCTCGTTCTCTCTCTCTCTCTCTCTCTCTGTCTCGTTCTCTCTCTCTCTCTCAGGAATGCTGTGAATGATGGGAGAAATGCTGGTGGCGCCTGGGTCGTCTGATTGGCTGCTTCCCTCAGGACCTGCCCTAAAAGGAGTGAAGAGAGAGGCAGGGGGAGGTAGGGAGTGGGGGGACGGGGTGTGGGGAGGTTGGGGTGTGTGGCGGGTGAGGCAGGGAGGAGGTCCGGGCCTTGTTTGGGATGAAGGGATGGATGTGAGAATGGGAGGAGGTGGAGGGTAGATAAACTCACCCTCAGCTACCACAGACGCTCACTTCTGTCCTGCCCCCCCCGCGCCTGCCACGGTAAGATCCACACCTCCTTGTCCTCTACCTCCTCCACCTCCTTGTCTCTACCTCCTCCACCTCCTCGTCCTCTACCTCCTCCAGCTCCTCTTCCTCTGTCTCCTCCACCTCCTCATCCTTTGCCTCCCCCACCCCCTTGTCTCCAACTCCTCTACCTCCTCCCTTCTTTTGTTCTAATCTTATTATGACCTGCAACAGGTGTGTGTTATTCTCCTCTCTGCTTCTCCTTAAGTGCAGTAAAATCTTTCTCCTTCTCCTCTTCCTTTGGGTGACTTTCATCCACCCTCTCTCTATCACCTCGTGCTCACTGCACCTCCTCCTACACAGACCCAGAACCAGACTCCTGCTCTGCTCCTGCTGATGAACCAGACCACTGAACCTGTCTTTGGTGTTTTCCATGAACACTGGTTTGTTCCAGCAGACTTTAGAGCAGCTGACTGGACTCTCAATCCGTCTCCTCTCCTCCTGATCCAGTCTTACCAGCAGCAGCACTGCAGCCTCAGTGAGAGAAAGAAAAAAGAGAGGAAGAGACAGAGAGACAGATAGACATGAGGGAGAGGAGACAAAACAGAGAGAACAGAGAGGCAGAGAGAGAGCGAGGGAGAAAGAGAGGGAGTCAGAGTGGAGAGGGATCAGACCAAACACAGTCAGAACTCGGCTTCATGCCCTAATTAGGAAGTTTTCCCAGAGTTCTTTGTTGTGCGTTCAGTGATGGATGGAGCTGATGTCATGTGGAGGTGAAACTGTTAACGCTGATAACTAATCAATAACGGATGACTTATAACTGAATAAACTGATCAAACTGATCCCTGGTGTTTCAGCCTCAGGCCAAACAGTGTGTTTGTCAACGACATTGTTGACCTCAGGAACCATCAAGGTTCCTGAGGTTGGTTCTGATCCTCCGTCTAGTCCTGGTTCTTGTCCTGGTTCTTCTGTGCTCTTAGATATTTGTGTGTGATTTTCTCAGGATGAGGGACAACCTTCTCATCATGTTATGAAAAATAAATGTTTCCCTTGAGGGAGTGAGAGCTGACAGTCCTATCTTGTCTCTACTCCTGTCTCTACTCCTGTCTCTCTCTCTCTCTGCGTCTCTCTGTCTATCTCTCCCCCACCCCCTGTCCCTAATCCCAGGTCTAGCTGTAGTTGTGTAGTCTCCGCCCACCTGTCTCTGCAGTCATGTGTGATGAGGAGGACAGCACTGCCCTGGTCTGTGATAATGGTTCTGGACTCTGTAAGGCTGGTTTTGCTGGGGATGACGCTCCTCGCGCTGTCTTCCCCTCCATCGTGGGACGACCGCGGCACCAGGTTATGATCAGTGATTTATAGCTCCAGAGAAAAGTTGACCTCAGAGTCAAATGGTCTCTGTTGACCCACAAGTTGTTCAAGAATTTGTCATCAACAAGCTGCAGGAGTGTATTATTCAGTCACAATGTCACAACACACAGTAGCTTCTCACAAAGTGATTTTAACCAATCCTATCAACCATGATAAGAAGGTTAGGGGTTAGGCTATGGGTTAGGGTTAGGTTAGTGAATGGTGCTCCTGTACTGGAAGGTGTATTATAATCACATGATGGCTTAGAATGAGATGAATTGAAACAGTTTATTCCCACACTGAGGGTATGTCAATAAAACATCATCTGAGGCTTCTCTGATGAAACCAGTGTCCATAACTTCTATTCCATGACTTGATGTCTCGGCCTGTCTGTGTCTCAGGGGGTGATGGTGGGGATGGGGCAGAAGGACAGTTATGTTGGTGATGAAGCTCAGAGCAAACGAGGAATCCTCACACTGAAATACCCCATCGAACATGGAATCATCACCAACTGGGATGACATGGAGAAGGTTGTTGTTGTTATTGCTTTTGTTGTTATTGTTGTTATTGATATTACTGCTGTTATTGCTTGTTATTGCTTGTCGTTATTGTTATGTCTACTATCTGTCTGTTGGTCAGATCTGGCACCACTCGTTCTACAACGAGCTGCGAGTGGCTCCCGAGGAGCATCCCACTCTGCTGACGGAGGCTCCACTCAACCCCAAGGCCAACAGGGAGAAGATGACTCAGGTCTTGGTTCTGTTCCAATTGATCAGTGACCAAAGCTTCCGATCGATACTGATTGATCTTATTAATGATAATGTTTGTGTGTGTAGATCATGTTTGAGACCTTCAACGTTCCAGCTATGTATGTAGCGATCCAGGCCGTGCTGTCGCTGTATGCTTCAGGACGCACCACAGGTTCCTCTAGCTCCTCCCCCTCCTCCTGTAGCTTCTCCCCTCCCCTATCTCCCCACCCTCTTCCAATAGTTCTTCTCCCTCCTCATATGCCTCCTCCCCTCCTCAGCCCCCCTTCTCTAGCCCCTCCCCCTCTCCTATTGTAACCCCTCCCCCTTTTCCTGTAAATCCTTGCCCTGTCTTCCTGTGGCTCCTCTCCTACTGTAACTACTCCCCTCTGTTCTGTAACTCCTCCAACTCTCCCCCATGACTCCTCTCCCCTTCACCTATAACTGTGACAACTTTCCTCCTGTAACTCCTCCCCCTCTGTCTCTCCCCAGGTATCGTCCTGGACTCAGGTGATGGCGTTACTCATAATGTTCCGATCTATGAGGGCTACGCTCTTCCTCATGCCATCATGCGGTTGGACCTTGCTGGTCGTGACCTCACCGACTACCTCATGAAGATCCTGACGGAGCGTGGATATAGCTTTGTCACCACAGGTGAGTCCCACACGCTGTCTGTGTGCCCCATCCCCATCCTTTAAGCCCTGCCCCCAGACATTTTGTGACTGCTTCTGCAGCGGAGCGTGAGATTGTGCGTGACATCAAAGAGAAGCTTTGTTACGTGGCGCTGGACTTTGAGAACGAGATGGGAACAGCGGCCACGTCGTCTTCCCTGGAGAAGAGCTACGAGCTGCCTGATGGACAGGTGATCACCATCGGCAACGAGAGGTTCCGCTGCCCCGAGACGCTGTTCCAGCCCTCCTTCATCGGTCTGTCTAACTGTCTGCCTGGCTGTCTGGCTGAGCACCTGTCTGTCTGTCTGGTTACCTGTCTGATCACCTGTCTGTCTACCAGGTATGGAGTCAGCAGGTATCCATGAGACAACCTATAACAGCATCATGAAGTGTGACATTGACATCAGGAAGGATCTCTATGCCAACAACGTCCTGTCTGGAGGAACCACCATGTACCCAGGCATTGCTGACCGCATGCAGAAGGAGATCACAGCGCTGGCCCCGAGCACCATGAAGATCAAGGTGAGACACACCTGTAGAGCACTCACCTGAACAACACACCTGTAGAACTCACCTGAAGAACACACAGGTCACACACTCCATGCTGACACTGACAATAGAGTTTAGCTTCACAATGCGATGACACCGCTGACATCATGGTGATATCATCAGGGCCAGCCACACTGACAGGTATCTGCCCCACCACAGATCATCGCGCCCCCAGAGAGGAAGTACTCGGTGTGGATCGGAGGCTCCATCCTGGCGTCTTTATCTACCTTCCAGCAGATGTGGATCAGTAAGCAGGAGTACGACGAGGCCGGCCCATCCATCGTCCACCGCAAGTGCTTCTAGACCACCACCTTTCAGGCCCCACCTCCCCAGCACAACAGGCCACACCCCAAGCACCACAGGCCCCACCCCACACCACAGGTTCCACCCCCGCACCACAGGAGGTCACTGGCCATCTTTTATTGTGACAGCTGTGACAGAAAATTATGTAAGCCTTTAACTGTCTGGAACCTTGATCATGTGCCGCTTGTGGCCCTGCTCCTTACTCCTCCTGTGGCCCTGCCCCCCCACCTCCATGTTGGTACTGTTTCCTATCAAAGTGTTTTTATTTTTGAAAAATAAAGCTTGAACGTTACCGTTTATGTCACTTCCCATCATTCAGTTCACTATGATATCACAGGTGCGGGGGGCGTGGCCTTACAGCGCTGTCAATCAGATATGACCATTAAAGAGCTCCAACCAAAGTCCTGTGTCCTGATTTCATCACCTCTTCTCAACTGTGTCCGGTCACATGGCCGAGGGCTGCCTGTGATTGGCTGACAGTCAGACCATGGTTTCACCTTTGACTAAACAATCAGGTTCAGTCGAAAGTAAATCAAATCAAACTATATTTAGCATCTTTGTATTTGATACAAAGCATCAGCTGAAACCATTCCCATCTCATGTGAATAAACAACACTTAGTTACATTCTGTCCATTTACAGGTAGAAACAACATTTATAAACTGAACATAACAATGCGATTAAACCGGTTTAAACTGATTCTTTCCTTATGAACGTCAGGAATGTTGGCGCCTCTCACCTAAATCAAAATTGTAGGGCAGCAGCCCTACAATCTCAAAAAGAAAATACATCAACTGATGGGATGGAAACAGCTCTGTACTTGTTTCTCAAGACTTCATTATTTATTTGACTTGTTCAGCTCCTCCTGAACAGACACAGGAGTAACACACAGACGCAATAAAGAGTCAAAAACTTCATGTAAAATTCAAAATGACACAGGGAAAGTTTTGTCATTCTCTTGCTTTCTCTCTAACACACACACACAAGAAACAGAAGCTGTAGCTGCTGATTGGCTGCGCTCTGCCACTGACACTAAAATGACATCAATGTTGGTTTTTCAGCAAAAGGCACCAAGCTGTCAATTATACCTCACACACCTCACACACACCCCCACACACACCTCACAGTTTGCTGTCAGACAGTGGCAGTAGCAGGGCCCTGTGTGGTCACCTGAGGTCCAATAGGCTGAGCTGAGCCTCTGTCACCACCACGTGGTCACACACCTGAGGGCAAACAAGAGAGAGAGAGAGTGTGTGTGTGTTCAGGGACATGGTGCATGGCGGTGCATCAGGATGGTTGGGATGAGCGGTGTGTCTGACGGCCAATCACAGAGCAGGACTCACACTGAAGAGGGGCGGAGCTCTACTGTGGGGATGGAATCCTTTCAGTCTGCAGCAGGAAACCTCCGACATCCCAGCACCAGTCAGCCGGAACACCCCAGTGCTGCAACACACACACACACAAAGTGGGACACTGTGTGTGTGTGTGTGTGTGTGTATGTGTGTGTGTGTGGAAAGGGGGGCATGTTACCCACTCATTGTGTTTAGGAGCGCAAACGATGGCTACGGCCTCTGGCAACATCAGCTGGTAGGAACAGTGTGTGTGGAGGTCAACACTGGACAGGAAGGCCGTCTGGGTGGGGTGTGTCTGCCAGAGGACAGAGGACAAAGGGTCAGAGGACAGAGGGTCAGAGGACAGAGGACAAAGGGTGAGAGGACAGGACAGAGTGTCAGAGGTCAGAGAGGTCAGAAGACAGAGGGTCAGAGGTCAGAGGTCAGAGGACCGAGGACCGAGGACCGAGGACAGAGGGTCAAAACAACCAACTGAGCACTTCCGGACCACAGCTGCAGGCCTCACTACACACTGACCACGTCAACGTCCCTGAAACTGATGACTCATGAACTAATGTTGGATAGCTAGTGCTAGCCAAGTTAGTTTTTGTAGTGTGTAGCGTGTAGTGTGTAACATGTAGCATGTAGCGGGTAGCGTGACGTGTAATGTGTAGCTAGGGTGACCATTCGTCCGGATTTTGTCCGGACAGACTGGTTTTAGAGCCGTCTGTCCAGACGTTTGTCACCCGTCCTTACATTTTACATTTTTACATGTGTAGCTTGTAGTGTGTAGTGACGTGTAGTGGGTAGTGTGTAGTGTGTAGTATGTAATGTGTAGTGATGTGTAGTGTGTTGCGTGTAGTGTGTAGTGGTGTGTAGTAGTGTGTAGCATGTAGTGTGTTGTGTGTAGCATGTACTGTGTAGTGTGTAGCGTGTAGTGTTAAGTATGTAGCATGTGGTGTGTAGCGTGTAGTGTGTCCTACGTGGATCCAGCCCAGCGTCAGCAGGTTCTGCTGGTCCTGGAAGCTGAACAGTTCCTCTACATTCTCCATGTCACAGAAGTCTGGACCTGACGTCTGCTTCGGAACCACAACATGTGTCAGCAGGAACTCGTTCTGAGCCTGAGAGAGAGAGAGGGCTGATCAATACAGTTCCAATCACAGGTCAATTATTAGATATTAATATTCAATGTTCCATATTACTGAATGTTATTGATCAGTTATCAGCAGCCCAGTCTCACCAGACGTCCACATAGAATTCCACATGTCTCCAGACCACGAGCTGTGTTGGCGTCGGCCAGGAACAGGAAACGGCGAATCAGATCTCTGGGAATCTGGACCCGACGCAGCCTATCCACCCGGGGCGCTGGGCACACACACACACACACACACACAGCTGAGCTGTGTTCAGGAGATGTGTCACCCATATGCAGTGTTAGTACTCACTGTGTAGTCCAGTCAGTGTGGCTGGTGATTGGTTGATAGGAGCTGCCACTCTGACCCTGTTAGGCTCCGCCCTCTGGGACCGGACAGCGTCTCTGCCTGGCTGCTGAGATAGACAAGACCTGTCCATCACCACAGGAAAATTCGTTGCCACCTGAAGAGAAACTAAGTCACTACAGGTGAACCTGCAACCACGGCTGACTCTGGACCATCAGGTCCCTGGACCATCAGGTCCAGACTGCAGACAGGTTCCCTGACCGTACCTTCTGCCATGTGTCTTCTTTGGACCGTGTCACTCTCACAGTCGTTCAGGCCATTGTTCTCTTTACACTCACCACAGCTTCGCATGATCAAAGCTCACCTTTGCCCTTGTCTCCTCTTCTCTCCTATTGGCCAGTTCCTGACGCCGCAGCTGATCCTCGAAGTAGCGAAATTGTTCGGACTCGATCTGCATCTGTCGCAGGGCGGCGACCCGCTGCCGTTCCTCCTCCAGCAGGAGACGCTTCCGGTCCTCGTCCAATAGGGAGAGCTGCTGCAGCTGCTGGCCACACCCCCCAACCGCTGCTGCTGCCTGGCTCTGAGGAGGTGAGAGGAGGAGAGAACAGGAAAGAGCAGGAGAGAGGAGGAGAGAGGAGGTGAGAGGAGGAGAGAGGAGGAGAGAGGAGGTGAGAGGAGGAGAGAGGAGGAGAGAGGAGGAGAGAGGAGGAGAGAGGAGAGCAGGGGAGGAGAGAGCAAGTGAGAGGAGGTAAGAGGAGGGCAGGGGAGGAGAGAGGAAGAGCGAGGAGGTGAGACCTGTGATGTCATCAGACTGACCTGCAGCCTCAGGTACTCGCGGTGCTCGCCACCGTACTTCTCCTCCAGACGGTGCCGCAGCTCGTCCTTGCGAGGGAAAGCTACTTCCTGCAGCTTCTGTGGAATGGCGCAGTATCAGTGCTGTGACTGCAGTACTACAGTACTACTGTAGTACTTTAGTACTACAGTGCAGAGCAGTGTGTGTGTGTGTGTGTGTGTGTGTGTGTGTGAGAGACACCTTGACGATCAGCTGTTTCTCAGGGACGCTGCACTGCTGGTAGTCTCTGTGCATTGGAAGCTTCTCTACAAACAGACTGACACGCACACACGCACGCACACACACACACACACACACACACCTGCTCAGAGTGACTTATCTGGCAGTAAATATTCCTACTAGATAAAAAATATAAAAATATCTGGTGGTTCATGACATTCTAATGGCTAGTATATATTAGTGCAGCAGTCAGTTCTAACTCTCTTAAACATCTTCTCTGAACAAGCTGTTGCTTTCACATTCAAATATGATGGAACTGATACATTTGATATATGAAGAGCTGCAGGAATATAATTTCACCCTTTTTCCTTGAAAAATTCACCTTTTATTCAATTACTCGATTAATCGATGAACCAGTTGATAGAATCATAAAATAAAATAAAATAAAATAGAATAAAATTAATTAATTAATAAAATAACTAGAATAGCAGAGCAGCCCTATTGTGTGACTGTGTATGTGTGTGTGATACGAGAGTGTGAATATGATTGTGTCTGTTTAAGTGTCAGACTGTGATGGATTATGTGTGTGTGTGTGTGTGTGTCTCACGTGATGAACTTGCAGTAGAGGACATAGGCGTTCTCCAGACTTCCCTCCTCCAAGTATACCGCAGCCATCCGTTCCATCTCCACCCCATAGCGGAGAAACCTGCGTGGCTCCAGGTCCAAGCTAGGCTCCAGGCCTAATTCCAGGCCCGGCTCCAGGCCCGGCTCCAGGCTCGTCCCCAGCTTCCCCAGCGCCCTGACGCGCTCTGCAGCCGGCAGCGACACGTCGCTGTAGTCTGGCTCCGCTGCCAGCTTCCTCTGCATCGTAAACATGGCAACAAGTCAGGAAAACCAGCATCACCACAATAAAAACAACAACAACATCAAAAATAACAACAGCTGCTACCAGACAGTGGACGACCACCTCCTGCTAGCTCACTCTCTGGCAGAGAGCTTTCCTGGTTTAACTCCTATCTTAACAGCATTACTTCAGAGTTTCCTGGCAAGTTGAACTTGTTCCTCTCTCCTCTAAACTCTGGCTCCAGGGTCAGAGCTGAGGCCTCAAGGGTCAGAGCTGGGGCCCTGGCCCCGGTCCTGGCCCTTGGGTCTCTGCACGTCTCTGATAGATCAAGATGGATGATGGATCACCATCTCCAACTCAGCTTTTCTCAGACTGAAGTCTGTGATTCCTGCCAACCAGTCCCTCCAGCAGGACATCACCATCTAGATGTTCTCCTCCTCTCTCAGCCCAGGCAGAGCCTCTAGAAACCTGGGTGTCCTGCTGGACGAGCAGCTGTCCTTCACAGAGACATGGTAGCAGTTTCATGGTCCTGCTGTTTCTCTCTCTAGAACATTAGAAGAACCAGACCTGACTCAGGACCAGACCCAGCTCGTGGTCCAGTGGTCCTCTCCCCCCTGGATCACTAGAGTTCTCTCGTGGTCCATCAAACTTCTCCAGATGGAGTAGAATGCAGCAGCACAGTGAGGCTGGATCTCCTCCCAGTGTCTGGTGTTGTCCTCCATAGAGACTCTGGGTGTGACTCCACCTGACCTCCATCATCAGCTTGATGCTCCTTCTCCAGCTCTGTTCCCTGACCAGAGCCCAGTCCCAGTCCAGACTGGTTTTCTTTGTGCTCCTAGATGGTGGGACTAACCCCCAGCACCATCAGAGTGGAACATCTCTCTCTATCTTCCAGAATCTCTTCAGACCCTCCTCTTCCTCCTCCTCCTCTCTAACCACTGCTCTCAGCCTCTTCACTAAAACATCTATCCCCTCTTCTCCTTCTCTTCCTGTCCTCAGCTCTGGACCATCTACAGCCTCCTGGTGGACTGTGGACTCTGTCTGTCCCTCAGTCTCTCTGGAGGACACAGTCTGGACATGAAGACACCAGGACAGGGAATGGAATGTATTAACAACACATCAGCTGTGTGAGCTCTGCTCCTGAAGATTATTCATCTCAATTTCTTTGGAATAAATTCAATGCTGACATCACCACATCTCAGAGAGCTGAGTTTTACACACTCTGCTAGGAGCCTGAATGCAGCATTTGTTTTGTGTGGATGTGTGTATGTGTGTGTGTGTGAAAGAGCAGAAACACTCCCTTGTTTTCTGATACATCAACATGCTGGAGGAGATGCTGTATATGAAGCTTTGGCAGCTGTTAACTTAGCATAGCCTACACATTGACACACACACAGGCACGCATGCACGCATGCATGCATACACCAATTCACTCACCAGTGTTTTCAAGCTGAAGCCTTGTTCCATTGTATGAGTGTGTTTGTGTGTCACAGGCTGTGGTGGACCTGCCTCATGCTAGCTCCACCTCCTCCCATGATGCTTCTCTGTGGGACAGAATCAGACGTTAGCTCGAGGCTACAGCTATCAGCATCAGTCCTCCTCATTGTCCTTCAGTTTGGCCAGTTACTGTGACAACGGTCGCTAGGCAGCCGGTTGAGTCACGCTGCCTAGCAACAGATGCATCCTCCCACACACCTGCATCTGCTGCAGCATTGCCATGGCAACCAAAGCAAGGAGGACACAAAGACAGAAAGACACAGACACAGACAGATACACAGAGATACAGAGACACAAAGACTCAGTCAGAGGGACAGAGATACAGAGACACAGAGATACAGAGACATAGGCTCAGAGAGAGATACAGAGATACAGACACAAACATAGACTCAGACAGAGATACAGAGACACAGACATAGACTCTGGCAGAGGGACAGAGACACAGAGACAGACTTATTTTGAGCTGTAGGTATTTCCTGCTCAGAGAAAGAGTCTGGTCTCCAGTCGACGTCATCATGTTTCACTGATGAAAACAGGTGAGAAGCTCTGTTTAGTGCGTGTATGTGTGTGTGTGTGAGAGACACAGAGAGAGAGAGAGAGAGAGAGAGAGAGAGAGAGAGAAGGAGAGAGAGAAGACCGCCTCTCCTCGTGAAGCAGGAGCAGCAGCTCTGCCCGCGTGCAGCTCTTACCTGTCTGCACCTGCAGTCACCCCCAGTCTGGTCTGGTTCTTGTCAGGTTCTGAGGGGGGACCTGCAGCTGATCCGACTGATGGAGACAAAGATCCTCTACTGTCGAAGAGAACTCACTTCCGGTTGGACCAGGGCGGTGCGCACGCGCCTCAGAGACCAGAGGCTCTCTGATCTCAGACAGGAGGAGTCACTCTGCTTGGTATACTGGCTCTGCTGGTCCTACTGGTTCTAGTAGGCTGAGTTACTGAAGACATGAACGCTGATACCTTAATGTTTGAACGTTCAATAATTTGAACATTTAATACAAAAAATAATACTAATACTAATCCAGCTGGTGGCAGTAGAGTCTGGTAGTTCTGAGTTTTACTTTTTTCTGTCGTGTTTGTTGTATTATGTGAATTCCTGGTGGATCTTCTGAGGTTCTAAGGAGTTCATTCATTGGAGGGACTTCTCTCTCAGACAGCCTGGAGGATGTCTCCAGCCTGCTCCAGCTGAGATGAAGCGGTGTTTTCATAGTGAAGGTTGAAGTAGCTTCTCTCTGCCTCAGTCATCATGGGAGATGTCTAACTTTGTCCAACCAGAGAGATTAGCTGGAGATACTAGTGGAGATGATCCTGGAAACATGCAGCCAGGACAACCTTCATGTGGAGTTCTCCATGAAGGTGCTGCTGGATCCAGACTGAACATCCTGAGGCTCTTTGATAATATCAGGAGACCTCAGTCATGTTTCCCTAGTGGATTCACTGGGATGTGGTAGACAGGTGAAGCTCTGGAGATGATGGAGTTGGAACAGTTTGGAACAACTGGGAACATCCACTTCACCTGGATGGAGCAGAACATGGAGGTGGTGGACACTCTGTAGAAGATCCTCTGAACCTGCAGCCATCAAACTCCTCAGCACCCGTTCCATGGTTGGCGCACCATGGCCTAACCATGAATGCCAGAAGACAGACAGACAGACAGCTCACAGACAGACAGACAGCTCACAAACAGCCAGCTCACAGACAAGCAGACAGACAGAGAGACAGACAGCTCACAAACAGACAGCTCACAGACAGACAGCCTGTGCTCTGGCTCGTGCACTGTAGTGACTGGTCTGTTGGATTTTGTGATCGATCACATCAATTGGGTCAATCAAGAAAATGTAGTCATAAAACGAAACACATACTATTAGTCAACAATTTGCAACATTATATTTAGACATTTCTATATTTATCAGTATCTGAACAGTGTGAGACCCTAACCCTAACCTTAAACAGACACGAACACACACAGGACCTTACCTTTGGGATCAATAAAGTCATTCCTGTTCTATTGAATGTTATCTCGTGATTCAGCTTCATGTTTCAGGCTCCAGTTTCCAAAACATCTTCACTGGAAACAACAGCAAATAAAAGAAGACAAAAAAGGAAACTTTGTGTCCAGCTCCCTCTTTCCCCAGGACTGTTTGTTTCACGTATTCATCGACTTTAGAAGATACATGAAATTAAGTGAATACATGAAATTAAACTAAAATGATCATAAAAAGGCTTTAATTTTGAAAAGTTAGGGAGGAAGTGCAGTTGCTGTCTGTGTCAGAGACTTGATAGATACAGGTGTGTTCCCGCTGCGACATGGGGCTGGTTTACTCAGAGGTAAGAGGAAAACTGCTTTAAAGCTGCTCAGGAGACCTCAAAGTCTGATCTGATCGATAAATTCATTACTTCTGATCATATCTGATCACACCTTCAGAGCAGCTGGGACCGTCTACTGTGTGTTTGTGTTTTGAGATAACAGGCAGGTGTGTGTGTGTGTGTGTGTGTGTGTGTGTGTGTGTGTGTTTCTTGCGACCAGCAGGAGGACAAACAGCTGCAGAACAAACTTTCTATAATATTGATCAATACTTCAGCAGTGACTCAGGGCAGAGAGGTTCAATACACACGTCGATGTGAGTCAGTGCTGCAGGTCAGGACAGCGTCAGGCTCTGTTCGTTGTGTGTGTGTGTGTGTGTGTGTGTGTGTGTGTGTGTGTGTGTGTGTGTGTGTGTGTCTGCTCTTTGTATCCTTTCTATGGAAACAACTGCTTGGCCCCTGTTAGTCTGGTGTGTGTAGTTGGTCTCAGATCTAACCCCCCGCCCCCCTCCTCCCCCCTCCTCCAGCCTGCCTGTCAGGCAGCGTATGATGGAGACCTGGTTCACTTGTACCACCTGCTGAAAGAAAGCTCCGCCCACCTGAACGTGCAGGAACAGGATACTGGGGACACACCCCTCATTGCAGCCTGTCGCTGTGGCAACCTGAAGGTGGTGCGTTACCTGCTGGACAATGGGGCAAACGCCCAGCAGACCAATCAGGTGGCACAGCTGTTACTGATGTTACATTACTGATGTTGATGATGCCACAAATTTTACTGATGATGTCATTAACTTTGCTGTGACTCCGCCCACAGAAGCAGCGTACATGTCTGCACTACGCTGCTCGCAGGAAGCTGTCACTCCTCGACTTCTTGCTCGTCTCCATCCTGATGCCCATCCTGCTGCTGGGCTACTTCTTCATGGTAAAACACCTCACTTCCTGCTGCACTTCCTGCTGCGTGGAGACTTCCTCATGGTAACTGGAACTCCTCCTTCCCGTGTGTGTATTGCAGCTGCAGAAACAGCGTCAGAATGTGACTCTGATGCAGGAGGTTCTGAAGAGCAGTGTGAACATCGATGCAGTGGACTACGTAAGTCTAACGCACACTCACTCACTCACTCCCTCATTCTCTCACTCACTCACTCACTCAACCTGCGCGTGTGTGTAGAAAGGGGACACCGCTCTTCATCACGTGTGTCGGAGGAAGAGTCACCGTCTTCTTCCTCTGCTGCTGGAGAGAAACTGCAACACAAACCTTCGCAACAACGTGAGTCGAAACAAACACACACCCGTCACTTAGATGATGACTGCTCCTCCTCATCTTCCTCTACCTCCTCCTCAGGATGGAGAAACAGCACTGGACATCGCCACCAGACTGAAGGACAAGAAACTGATGAACCTACTGAGAAAAAGACAGTGACAAAGATAGACAAAGACACAGAACTAACATAACAGTTATTTAGTAGTTTTGCTGTAGAATAGTGAGTCGTGTTGTTTATATCTGAAAATAAATCATCATATTTTAACAGTTGTTAATTGGAAACACAAAACTATGCAAGCTACAATAACAATACTGGTTGGTGCTAAGCTATGCTAACAGTAGTTTGGGTTGATGCTATGCTAGGCTAACTGTGCCTCAGATATGGGATCTCCATGCAACTTGCCAACAGCACAGAAAAGGTGAATGAGTGAACAGAGAAGCAAACACTGAATGAATGAATGAACTCAGGTGTGTTTTTGATCTGTTTTAATCAGTTTAGACAGTGAGAAAAAAAACTTCTTCACATGAAAAAAGTTAAAAATTTTGATTAAGGAGCTGAAAAAATCCTGTTGCTCATGTGTTAACAGGGCAGAAAACACGTACACACACACACACACACACACACACACACACGTCACTGATGTTCCTGCAGCAGCTTCAGGATGTTGGGGAACATCAGCTCTGCAGCATCCAAACCCCAAATAAAGTCCAGATGTTCCCAGTGATCGATGTGCTGATGGTAGACCAGGTTAGACACCTGGACAAAGAGGGAGAGAGGGGTTTTAATTTTTCAACACATCTTTGAATGTGAACTAATATTAGATGACTAATAGACCAGCTGATCTGAGAACAGGCGCAGCACCCCACCATCAGCCCATGTCCCTGTGAACCGCTCCAGATCCTGCATTGATTTAGTTAAAATCAATCAGGATCCTCGCCTTCATCATTCCACTCAGCATCAGCACCATGTGTCTTCACCGTCCTCCACCTCCCCCTTCCTGCTCACAGAGACTGCCATCTTTGATTGGCCCAGAATGAAGTTCAGCAGCTGACACTTGACCTGAGGCTTTTTGTACTTGAAACCACAAAGGAAGGTTCTGAGAGCGAAACCCTGCCCTGCCGTCCTGTCTAAATGGTCCAGTGTGGAGCAGAGTGGAGTCAACTGAGAACCTCAGTGCACCAAGGAGGATCACTGTGGCAGCTAGTTGCTTGCTGCTCTGTCTTGTCCCTCTTTCTGTGTCCTGTTAGCTGTCATCACTGCAATTGATAACCAGGTAGATCAACAAAGTGGTCAGCAGAGTTAGACACCTGCTATCTTTTGATATGTCGGAATTGTGGAGTTACCCACTGTTTGTTCTGCGGCTGCGGTGATTTCCTCCCAACTCCTTTAATCCAGTGTAGGAGGGTGTTCCTCCTAAAATGGAGCAAATGGATATCTATCCTCCACTGGATTTATCCACCTCATTGCTCAATTCACTGGATCCTAACCAGGGCCAAAAGTCCCTGTCTCATGTCCCCCTGCCCTCTTATCTTAATGAATGCTCAGTCTCTCCAAGCACACGCACCCTTCTTGCTTCTTGGCTGTGACAGAGACTTGGTAGACAGAAAAGGGAGGGACTCAGAGCTGGTGTTAGACGGACTGGGTGCCTTTACACACAGACCAAGATGCCCAAACTGCAAGCACTACACCCTCCAGAGCTAAACAGACTAAGGACAGGAGAGGAGGATTCCCATCCCAGGACTGTTGGACTGTTTGTGGCCCTCCATCCCCCAGGTCCCTCACTGCTGTAGTCATTGTATTCCCCTGGACAAACAGCAGGTCCAGCTTCAGCTTACACAGTCAAAACAGAGAGGCCCTCTTTGCATCAGTGCGCGCAATACTAACAATAATGGTCCTAGTATTGATGTTCATCGTGACAAAAAAAACAGCAGGAGCAGTGACAGAGAATTAAGTGTAGATCTTCCTGGAATTAATCATCCTCTTCAATCAATGCATCTCTGGCATTACAAGCCTGGGAATACTTCCCAGGCGACCTAGCTCTGTAATGTTCCACGCCACCACAGGGGGGAGGTACAAATCTCTCACAGGCCTGTCCTCCCCCCCTGAAGAAGAAGAAGAGTTTTAAATTCTGAATTTGCACACCAAAACGCATCCTTGTACTCTCAGGGAGAAGGGTTGTAAAGGTGAGGGCAGCGGTGAACTACCTCATCAAGTCTCTCATCTGCAGTGTCCATGTTGGTCGAGGTCAACTGACAATTACCGCAGAGTGCTTCCTCACTGTCATTGAACAGGCCACAGCAGTAGGTGGAGTTCAGAGTTCAAAACCCTGTTGGTGAGGAAGAGCTCTGCTGACCATGAAGACACAGTGGTTGCAGCAGCATTCAGACCAGATCTTCAGACCCGATCTTCAGACCTTCAGACATTCAGACCAGATCTGCAAACCTTCAGACCCAGACTCTGACCTGTGTGAGCAGCACAGCAACGTCCTTGGGGTCAGCCAGTGTGTCGTGTCCTCCAGAGAAGATGGCGGTGGGAACCTTCATGTCCTGGACGTGGTACTGAGGAGGCATCGACTGGCACACACACAGGAAGTGAAGCACCTCAACTCCTGCTCTAAGTCTCAACTCTCATTGGTCCAGCTGTGTCTCACCTGGTTGTAGTGTTTCCTGTTTCCTTCTGGTCCAAAGTCAAACGCCATGAGCTTCCCCCCACGGACGGCCTGAGCAGGACAACAACAACAATAAACTAGACCTAAGCATCCAGCAGTGGATGGATATGTCCCTGAACACGCTGAGGCTCGACTGAACAATCCTTGCTGCTTCATTTGCATCATGTGACATTAGTCGGCCTGATGATTCTGGAGATATAAGCACAGATGTCTTTTCTCAGCCAAAGTGGTTTCAATCTTAAATGCGTGAGAATCGAGTCAGTTCTTCCTGTGTGAGTGATGAATCTGTCTGCCAAACATCAGGATTCTGATCCAGGTGGTGTTAGGGTTAGGGTTAGATGGTGTTCAGTTACCACCTCAACACCAAGCACAAGCAGTGGTGGACGGGCCAAAACCTTAATATCCTGACACTTCAGGTTCAGGGTATAATGAGGTAGCTGAAAATATGTATGTATGTATGTGTGTATGTGTGTGTGTGTGTGTGTGTGTGTGTGTGTGTGTGTGTGTGTGTGTGTGTGTGTGTTACCTGGGCCCAGTGCACCATGTTCTGCACCGACGTCCCAGCAGGACAGTGAGTGGTATAAACCGCTGTCCGTGTCTGGAAGCACAGATGATCAACAACATCATCAATGTTTACAATTACATATCACTAGAAAACTACAATATCACTGGAAAACTGATCACAACCATCAAGTGTGACGATGTTTTACTGTTCCAATGTAACGTAACACACGTCACACACGACTGTCTGTGTCTATGTGTGAGTGTGTGAATGTGAGTGTGTGTGTGTGTGTGTGTGTGTGTGTGTGTGTGTGTGTGTGTGTGTGTGTGTGTGACCATGTTGAGGTTCTTCTCGTCGAAGCCACATAGCAGGAAGAACAGGTTTCCACACAGCTCCCCCAGCAGCTGCTTCGCACACACATGTTCAGCAAACCACTTGATCATGTGACTCTGAGGCAGGAAGTCCCGCTTCCCGAACAGGTCCTGATCAACACAACATGATCAATACAACCTGATCAATACAACATGATCAACACAATATGATCAAGACAACATGATCACTCCAGCACTGATCAATAGAGCCTGATCAGCGCTGGCCTCACCCAGACCAGCGGCTCCGGCAGCGCAGACAGTTTGGTCATGGGACTGTGAGTGAAGGACACGGTGGCGACTGGAGCCAGAGCCACCAGCACATTAATCCTGCTGGCCAGCTCCGGCAGCGACGACAGCGCGATGAATGCTGAGAAGACACCACAGGCTTAGTCTGCACTCACGCTGTGTGTGTGTGTGTGTGTGTGTGTGTGTGTGTGTGTGTGTGTGTTACCTATGGTGGTCCCCTGTGAGTGTCCTATGTAGGAGATCTGTTTCTGCTGTGTGACCTTCAGGATGTGGTCCACCACGGCTGGGATGTCCTGCAGAGCGAGCTCATCATAGCTGCACACACAACAGCAGCACGCTCTTATTCTGAAGGGAAACCTACACCTGACACGCTCTTATTCTGAAGGGACACTCAGGTTCTTTCTCAGTACCAAAGTATGCAAGTTTGAACTTGCGAACTTGTGAAGTCTGGACTTGGCAACTCTGTGAGGACGACGTGCATTCTGGGATACGTACCCCGCCCCCGAACATACCTAACCTGCAGGCTCTCTAGAGAACTCCATCACAAAACAACTCAGAACTTACAAATAAGTTAAGTACAATAAATATACAATTACTATGTAGCAATTATATACAAAGAATTGTAAACAGCTTAATTACATTTTTAACAACTATGTATATAAATATTTAATTATAGTAGTAATAACTATATAATAATACATATTACATAATGTAATCATTAAGTGACATGTGAATACATACCTGATTAAACCAAATGAAACTGCATTAAACCAAACTTCTCACCGTTCTAGCCACAGCAGACCCGGACCCGGCTGCGGGTGTATGTGTGTGTGTGTGTGTGTCTATGTGTGTGTGTCTGTGTGTGTCTGTGTGTGTGTGTGTGTTTCAACCTGAAGCTCCAGAACTCCTCCCCCTCAGGGTCCAGGCTGCGGTGCCTCCTGCTCCAGGTGTTCCCTCGGCTGTTCCCTAACCACACGTCGTACCCAGCGTCAGACAGGAAGAAGCCCAGGCTGCTGTTAGGAGGGTTGGTCACCCAGTTAGACCCTGCAGCCAGCAGACCATGCTGCAGCAGGACTACAGGACGCAAAGCTACAGAGATACAGGGAGAGACAAGATAAGGTCAAGTGGAAGCTCTGATCCTGTGGGTGAAGGAGAAAGCGTGCGTGCGTGTGTGTGTGTGTGTGTGTGTGTGTGTGTGTGTGTACCTGCTGTGTGTTTGGGTCCATGAGGGATTCTGTTCACCATCAGGATGTACCCATCCTCTGTCACCACCTCGTGCTCCTCTGCAGGGTACCCCCAGTGCCTAATGATCTCAGTCTGCACACACGCACACACGCACACACACAGATCAGAGGGTCGGTGGTTCAATCCCAGCCCAGTGCAGCCAACATGTCCCCACCCCCCTCATCTTATGCAGTGGAGTGTGTAGTCACTCACAATGTTCATGTGTATTTCAGGGTCCAGTCTTTGCTGTAGGATTTCTGAGCGTCGCTGAACTTTGGCTCCATCAACGACAACACTGAGGAACAGCAGCACACACACAACGCTCTGCATGGTCTGCCACACACACACACACACACACACACACACACACACACACACACACACACACACACACACACACACACACACACACACACACACACACACACACACACACACACACACACACACACACAGAGTCAGCTCGATGGGTTCACTTTTCACCTCCAACTGCATTTCATCAGCTGATAGTTCCACTTCCTGTTTGCTGTAGAGACAAAGTTCAACTGGAGCTCAAGAGAAACACGGGCGCGCACACAAACACACACACACACAAATTCACTATGGTTTCTTTTTAAGCAGGAACCATGGTGATTACAACTTTGATTTATCCGTAGCACTTCAAGGTTGCTGTAACACACATACACACATACACACACACACACACACACGCGCACACACGCACACACACACGCGCGCACGCACGCACGGACAGACGCGCGCGCGCAGACATACACACACACAAAGGTCATTGTTGTTTGTTACCGATGTGTTTGTTGCTGTTTCTTGTTGGATCCGTTACCGCGCGTGGACTCGACACTCGCCAGCTCCGCTCTGGACTGATCACGTGACATCTTTCTGGTCACCTGACCTTAGTCTGCTCATGTGACTGCTGCGTCACGGGCTGTCGGACTGTTGTTAGTCATAGTGGTGACTGTTCCCTGAGCAACGATCACATCAAAGTCTCATGTATGTAGCATGTAATCAATCTGTAATCACCTCTCATCTGTCACACCTGGACCCTGCAGAGGCACGTGAGTGCTCGATAAACTGGTTGATTGGTGATTGACTCGGACCCCAGGGGGAAACCGCTCCGAAGGTTTACGGTAGAGTCCCATAAAACACTCAAAGATCTTCGTCCGAATTGTTCTAAACCCCCGCGGTCCCTCAGCCTCACCTTCACACTCACCCTCAGCCTCACCTTCACACTCAGCCTCACCCTCTGACCCGGGGATAGTTTTTGTTGTCCACAGCTGTTTGGTAACACGGGGCGGAGCTGAACCGACTCGGACCAGAGGACCCTGTCCAGAACGGATCCAGTCTCCCGGTTTGGACATGTCCCGGGTTCTGATCGTGGGTGCGGGCCTGACTGGAAGCCTGTGCGCGTGCCTATTGAGGAGGGCACTTCAGGGTCATGTGCAGCTGGTGGTCTGGGACAAGTCGCGAGGCGCAGGTGTGACCGGAGCTTCAACCAATCATAACCTCGATCCATGGCGTCACAGAAGCATGACACCTGTCTGTCTGTGCGGCACAGCGTTGCCCTGTCTGATCCTTCACCTGTCTGCCTGTTGGTTACTTCACCTGTCTCTCTGTGTCCTCACGTGTCTCCAGGTGGCAGGATGTCCACCTGTCGTCCTCCTGTCTCTTCTACAGACTCTGTTGATCTCGGAGCTCAGTTCATTACAGCGACCCCGGCCTACGCACAGTCTCACCACAGGTAGATACTCAGCTGTCTCACTCTCCAACCTGTCTCACCTGTCTCTGAGTGTGTACCTGGAGCTGCTGTCCTTAGATGTGCTGCAGCCTCTGCTCTCACCCGTCTCCCTCCACTCACCTGTCTCACCTATCTCCCTGTCTCCCTGAGTGTGTACCTGGAACTGCTGTCCTCAGGTGTGCTGCAGCCTCTGCTCTCACCCGTTGAAGGTTTGAAACAGAACGACCTGAACAAAAACTACGTGACTCCTCGAGGGACAAGCAGCCTGGTCAAACACTTCCTGTCAGAGTCAGGTACACTCACCTTTCAGTCACTCGCCTGTCGGGCTGCCAGTCACCTGTCTGCCCGATCACCTGTCACTGTCTGTCACTCACTTGTTTGTCTCTCTCCTGTCTGTCTGTGAACTAGGAGCTGACTTGTTCCTGGAGCACCATGTGACTGCCCTGTACCGCCGTGGTGTGTCATGGGAAGTCCACAGGAAGTCTGGAGACAGAGAGACCTTTGACGCCGTCGTCCTGACGATGCCAGTCCCTCAGATCTTGCAGCTGGAGGGAGACGTAGGACACTGTGAGACACAGAGAGACAAAGACACAGAGAGACAGACATACACAGACACACTGGGAGACAGAGAAACAGAGATACCAAGAGACAAAGACACAGAGACACACACCCACGCTGGGTGATGTGGCTGAACAATGTATTGCGATGAGTGTTACATATCAGTGGAATGGGTTATTATTGATTTTTTTTTTTACCTATAGAGGGTTTTCACAGTACGTCATCAATCAGTGGCCATAGTGGAGGTACTTGGAGGTAAACAAAGAGCAGCCACTGAAGTAGACCCTGAGTCTGTGTGGAAAATGGTGTTTTTGGCTTAACAGTCAGTTAAACCGTGAAAAACATTTGTTTTATAGACTGCCAAAAGTTATTATAAATCAGGAAGAACTGACTCTAAAACAGGTAAGAGCAGCTGATGGTAAAATAAATGTTGTACTGCCAGACTTGGTGGGGCCAGACACCTTGCATTGTTCAGACTTTGGACTTAAAATATCAGGAATACTCCCAAATTAGTAACATGATCTCAAAATCAAAGCAAAACAACAAATATCTCTCACACTGTTGCACTCAACTGTTAGCATCAACCAGCCTGGGTTAGGGTTAGGGTTAACCCTTCCTCTGCCTACACCCCCCAGAATGCCTTGCGGCTCTTGATTGGGGTTTCTTCATATTTTTTTCCGTCTGAAAATTTTCTATTGATAGCATGTATGTTGCAATAGATAGTATTATCGTTTTATTTCCCGGGCCTAGAGACAGAGATAGAGCAAGAAATAGAGACAAAGACTCACACAGAGAGTTGATCATAAATTTCTCAGTGACGGTTTTGTGTTTTTTCAAGTGAAATGGTGAAACAAACTGCCCTGAAACTAAACTCTGTATCTCTGTCTCTTTATCTCTGTCTCTTTGTTTCTCCTCTTCTCTGTGTCTTTGTGTCTGTATCCCTCTCCTTGTATCTCTGGGTCTCTATCTCTGTGTCTCTGTATCTCTGTCTTTCGGCCTGTCTGTCTCCTAGTGCTGTCTGTCCAGCAGAGGCAGCAGTTGGACCAGGTTGTGTACTCGTCTCGTTTTGCTCTTGCTCTTTTCTTTTCTCCTCACGATGTTTTCAGTTTCTCCTGGGGAGCAAAGTTTGTCTCCGACAGTGACTGCATCCGCTACATCGCTGCTGATGGCCGCAAGCGCAGTGCAGGTCTTTGTCTCTGTTTCTTTGTCTCCATGTCTCTGTCTGTATCTCAGTGTCTGTGTCTTTGTGTCTCCGTGTCTGTCAGTCCAACACTGCAGTTGTCTAAGGAAAATAGATCAATGAAGTTATCAGAGAGGGTTTGGCCGGATTGAGGTTTAGTTTGAGGCTTAGTGTCAGGTTGATTAGTGTCTCGTCTGAGGTCGGGTAAACTTCTGGGCAATGGGGCGCACAACGGCCCACGCCAGGTCAGCAGTCCAGACTGCTTTGTTTGCTGAATCTTGTTTTTTGAACATAACTACTGCACATGTTAATCTTACAGAGAAATTCAATAGTTGTCACTGGGTCTCAAACTCTGCTCTTCATGCAAAAAGCAGCATGCTCAGTCTAGTACACCGTGGCCTCGAGACCATGCAACAACAGCACCCTGGCTGTGTGTGGACTGTGCATGTGAGAGAGAAGGAGAGAGAGAGGCTCCGGCATGCTTAGACTCCTGCAAAACATGTTAAGACATGAAACATCTGAAGCCGGTTCCTCCAGCCGTCGTGATACAGAGCAGGTGACTCCACAGAGCAGGAGGCTTTTATTTTGATAGGGTCATAAACATGCAGAGGGGAAACTCAACTTGTCAACACCCCTCAGGGCGTGTCAACTAGTTCCACTGAAGTTGACCAGTCAACCTTTATGTTAATACTCTAGTCTGTAGACACACATTCCTTCTTTCTCTCATTTCCTGGAGGGAACTTAGCACATTAGCTTTAACATAACTACAATGGTGAAAAAAACAATGGTTTCAGGTTCTTAAAATTCTTCTTTGTCTTCTGGCAGCTAGGACCGGCCCATCTAACAGCTGATCAGGAGGTTAGTGCAGTGTGTGCCACAGTGTCTCAGAAGTATACCCAGGCCTTTAGTTCAGTTTATGTCTAGTTTTAACACAGTTTCTGTTCAATTTCAGATTAGTTTAGGTGTAGTTCAGGTAAAGCTGAGACATATTGTGCAGTTTCTCCTCAAACTGAATATCCTGCATCTCCTGTTGGTGAACACTGAGCCTGGTCAAAAGGTTGCAGGTTCTATCCGGTGCTGAGTGTGTATGTGTGTGTGTGTGTGTGCGCACAGACCTGTCTGGTCGAGGTCCGTCCCTGGTAGTTCACACCAGTACCCTGTTCGGGCAGCAACACCTGGAGGATGATGTCCAGGTGGTTCAGTCAATCATCTTGGAGGAACTGCAGAAGCTGCTTCCTGATCTGCCACAGCCAATCAGCATCAAGTGCCACAAGTGGAGATACTCGCAGGTGAGACTCTGTCCTGGGTCACATGACCTGCTGACCTCTGTCCCCCACGGTTGCTGACCTCTGACCCCCCTAGGTACTAACGGCGGTGCCTGGGTGCCCGGGTCACATGACTGTACTGCAGCAGCCACTGCTGCTTCTGGCTGGCGATGCCTTCACTCACTCCAACCTGGATGGCTGCGTGGAGTCTGCACTGAGCGCGCTCAGAGAGCTGCAGGCTGCCCTGTGATGTCACAACAGGAGGAGCCCACATCATCAATTACCTCATCATCTTGCATGATATGAAAATGAATCTCTGCCAATAAACTGTTTAAATAAGTGAAAAAATAGTGTTTTGATTATAGGCCTGACATCAGGTGGTAATCGATTAAACCTGGTTTAGGTGAGGAACAATTACACCTGGGTCTGTGCTTTTGAGGTTGGAGTGTGAATCAGTAACTCTCACTAACACTGTTCACTCTCATTAACACCTAGTTCACAGTGTTCATGGACCGCGGTGTGACTCTGTCTGAGCATATGCACCAAATAGCAGAACTGGACTTTCCTGGCCAGAGTGCTGAGGAGGCCTCGAGCAAGAGCCCTCTCCACGTGCTACTGGAAGACTTCAACACAGTAATGATGGCCATACCTGGACGGTAAGATTAGGATGAACATCTCCCTGATCTGGGCCCAGTGTTGTTCTAGGACTGGAATCTGTATCCTCAGTCTGTGGATCAGGGCCTTGTTCCAGGTACCAGAGAAGCCCAGACTGGAGGTCAGTGAGGACTTCATCATGGTACCTTCAGACCTGAGGAGGGGGGTGGAGATGTCAAACATCACCATCTGGTGGTGAGCTGGTTGGGTGGCAGGGGAAACTAGATAGACCAGGTCAGACTGACCGCAACATTTCACAAACTGCTTTTCAACATTTAATGCAGCCCAAAAATAACAGGAAATATGTTTGTAGCATTTACAATGATAAAAAAAAAGAAGCTGACGCCACTGTTCTGAACCCACTAGTCCACCCTCTACTGCAGCCTCTCTGCAGAGACAGGAGGATGATCGGGGTCAAGGTTAGGAAGGAGACCAGATGGTGAGGACCAACTACAGGGGCATCAACCTACTCAGCCCTTGGGAAAGTTCATTGTAAGGTGCTGTAGAAGAAGCTCTGACTGATGGTCCAACCCCAGGTTGAAGAGGAACAGTGTGGTTCTGTCCTGGTCTCCATCCTTTCTGTGACGTTCATGGATAGAATCTGGAGGAGCAGCCATGTTGAGAAGGTTCACAGAGAATCATAACTGCTCTTTGCAGACGATGTGGCTGATGTTGCCTGATGGCAAAATCAGCCTTAGATCTTCAATCATCACTGGACGTCCACCGCTGAGTGTGAAGCAGCAGAGATGAGGATCAGCTACTCCAAACCTGAGGCCTGGTACTCAGGAGGAAACCAATGCGGTGCCATGGATAGTGGTTCACTGGAAGTACAAGATTGTGGATAGAAGCAGCTGAGATGTGTTAAGTCCAGATGAATTCTGGTGAAATGAAGGATGTGATACAGGTGCATCAGCAACAGACCATTACAACAGTACAAAATGGCTCAAACCATGTCTCAAACTCTTGCCTTGCTTACAAATGTGGTTCTTAAGTACTTGAAGTGAATGATTCTGTTATTCAGCTGCAATAGGGATTAGTTATTTTACGTCTCCAATTGAATTCGTAGCAAAATAGCCATGCAGGCCATGTCCTTCGCTCCTGCTTCGCAAGTGGAAATCTCAACCACGACGTTCAACTCAAAGTTACGCCCTGGCTTGTTGTTTCTTCTGTGACGATGATCCATGGCTCCTGCAGTGACTGCAGAGAACTGCGGGGTCGCTGTGAAGCTACAGGTGCAGGTGCAGCAGCAGCAGAAGAAAAAGAACAGGAAGTGTCGCCGCCGCAGCCCCAGAGGTAAGCTGAGTCCCGGTCCGGTGTCGTCCAGGTCCCGGTGTCGTCCGGTCCAGATCCCGGTAGGGTCACGCCCCCATCTCCCTCTCCGGGTCCTCGTTCTTTGAGCCGCTGCACGCTCCAGTCAGCTGTAGATCAGGTTCTTCTCTTCTCGCGAACCGAAGGTCAAGCTAATGCTATGCTAATGCTAGCGGGGTGCTTGTATGTCTCTCTTTCGACACACACACTAGAGAGAGAGTGAGGGTGTGTGTCTCTCTAGGTTTGTCTAGTCTCCAGTAGGTTGTGAGTATGAGAAGAACTGTGTACTTGTGTCTCCAGAGTGTGTTGTGGGTTTATGTGTGTGTGTGCTCCATCTCTCAGTGGTCACCCTGACCCTGCTGCTGATCGGTTCGAAGGTTTTACTTTTTGACTTTTTGGGAAAAGTCCCAGCGTGACCTCTGACCTCTGTGTGTCCAGTGTTTCCTATCTGTTGACCCTTGACCATGGTTCTGGGGGAGGTTCCAGCGGAGAACCTGGCCCGTCCTCTGGGCCGTAATGAGGTCCTGGGTCTGCTGTTCCGTTTGACCATCTTTGGTGCTGTCACATACTTCACCATCAAATGGATGGTGGACGCCATCGACCCCACCAGAAAGCAGAAGGTGGAGGCCCAGAAACAGGTGAGGCTGTAACCATGGCAACACACTTTCTTTTCCTGTCCAACCCCCTGTCTCTTCCTGTCTGACCTACTGTTACTTCCTGTCAGGCAGAGAAGCTGATGCGTCAGATTGGGGTGAAGAACGTGAAGCTGTCAGAGTACGAGATGAGCATTGCTGCTCACCTGGTCGACCCCCTGACCATGCAGGTGTGTGTGTGTGTCTGTGTCTGTGTGTGTCTGTGTCTGTGTGTGTGTATTACTAAGGTGTGTGTGTGTGCGCTCGCGCAGATCACCTGGCGTGACATTGCTGGCCTGGATGAGATCATTACAGAGCTGAAGGAGACCGTGATCTTACCTGTGCAGAAGCGTCACCTGTTCCAGGGTTCCCGCCTGCTGCAGCCACCAAAAGGTCAGAGGTCACCACGAAATCCCTATGAATCAGACTGATCTGTACCCAGTTCCACTCTTACCTCACCCCATACCTGTTGTCCGCCCCATACATATTGTCTATGATTACCATGGAGACAGGCGTGCTGCTCTATGGACCCCCAGGCTGTGGGAAAACCCTGATTGCCAAAGCGACAGCGAAGGAGGCAGGGTTCAGATTCATCAACCTGCAGCCCAGCACATTGACTGACAAGTGGTATGGAGAGTCTCAGAAACTCGCCGCCGCCGTCTTCTCATTGGCTGTGAAGCTGCAGCCTTCAATCATATTCGTGGATGAGATAGGTGGAGCTCACACACACACACACACACACACACACACACACACACACACACACACACAGGCAGACACACACATATGGCCTGTTCCTTTCACACGTACAATCCTCCTAGAGCTTGTCCTGGTACAATCCCTGGTACTGTCCCTCTAAACCATTGGCTGCAGGTTCCAACCAGGCAGCAGCACAGCTGATTTAGCTCATTCAGTCAACTGATCTGAGTCTTCAGACAGTCGATTGGTCAATCTGTATGCTGCTGCTTGGTTGGTACAAGAACCTGCAGCCACATGGCTCTTTGTGGAACAAGTTCCCTACCTCTGCTCTAAACACTGATGCTTTAACTCAACACTGGTACTGTAATTAAACACTAGTGTGTTTGTCAGACTCATTCTTAAGGAGTCGTTCCAGTTCAGACCACGAGGCGACGGCCATGATGAAGGCTCAGTTTATGAGTCTGTGGGATGGACTGGACACAGACCACCACTGCCAGGTATGTACGCACATGCATACACACCATTGTGATGTCCTCTCAGAGTGACTAATTGGATGATGGGAAGTGAGGACTGGATGTCTGTCTCACCTGTCCGTCTCTCAGGTTATTATAATGGGAGCCACTAACCGTCCTCAGGATTTGGACTCTGCCATTTTGAGGAGGATGCCAACCCGGTTCCACATCAACCAGCCTGTACGCACAAACTTCACACTTGCACACACAAACATTGATGACATCACTGCTGGAGCAAGACTGTGATTGGTTGATTGTTTCAGAGCCTGAAGCAGAGAGAACAGATCCTGAACCTGATCCTGGAGGACGAGAGTGTGAGTCCACCTCATCTGTCACACCTGTCTCATCACCTGTCTGTCTCACCTTTCTGATGACCTGTCTGTCTGCAGGTGGACCTGTCTGTGGAACTTGTTGACATTGCCAAGGAAACCGAGGGTTTTTCAGGAAGTGACCTCAGAGAGATGTGTCGTGATGCTGCTCTGCTCTGTGTGCGTGACTTTGTCCACACTCAGAGTGACAGGTACCTGCCCCCACCACTTTCACTGACCTGTCTAACTGACTGTCTCTCTAACCTGTTTCTCTCAGTCCTTCAGATGACTTCATCCGTCCCATCAATCAGTCTGATCTGATGAAGGCGATCAACAAGATGAAGAAATCCAAGTCAGCGGGAGGCCATGCCCCTCTGCTGCAGCATGCTGCTCTGGACTGACCTGTGTGTGTGAGAAAAATGTGCCATTGCTGTTTGTTGTTTCTATGAAAACAGCTGAACGTCCTCCACTTGTGTCTTTGTGTGTGTGCTCATTCCCGTTGGCAGATGGTCACCAGTGGATCAATCACAGGAAATTGTCTTGTGACCTCAGATTGATCATGTGACATCACCTTGTTTATTTCCTTTGCTTCTGGACAATTATTGTGAAAGGTCAAAGACCTGGATGTTTTTAATTTGAAAGGAGCAGGAAATGTTTGAAATATGCTCAACAGCACTGTGCTCTGATTTGCTTTTGATCTGTGATACTGATGATCAATAAAGAATCACTGGAGCACGAGTCGATCATTATTGACAGGAGACAGGATTTATGGAAAATGTTCATTAAAGCTTTTCAGAATAAAACATTTGGCACAATCAATGCATGAAACCCTGAATACAAAGGCCGTTACTGTGAAAATCATCCCACAGGATGTTAGTGGATGATTGGTTGTTCTACCTCCTAGTTGAAATGAAAGGAACTGCACCGTCCAATCAGCTCAAATCAGAAGTGCTTGGAGGCCTCACATGATGCAACAATAAATAAACTGAAATCAAGTTTTGAGAAAATTCCATTTAAACCAGCGATCAAACATTGAACATAAATTCTAAAATGATGGAATAAAAAAACTAAAGTTCCAAGATTTACTGAGCAGTCCTGTGGTGGTGTCACATACTTCAGCTCTGCTTTCATTGGACCTAGTGTTTGGAGGCAGGGTTTTAGAGCAGCTGGTCTTCAGAGCTCGATGTTCGGACCTCGACTTCCAGCTCGACCTTCACAGGCACTTTGGAAGTCACAGCCATCCAGCAGATGCCGGTATATGGCACGGACATCACGGTAGAGCGGTGCATCGTCGTCCAGACCCGGGAATCGAACCGGTGACTCATTGAGCAGCAGCTGCAGCCGTGGCCCACGCTCACAGTCATACAGCACAAATAGCAGGTTGGCGCTGTATGGAACAATGAGACTGGTCCGGAAACTTCTCCCTGAGACAGAGCAGAGTCATCAAATCAGAGAGCAGAGTCGGCCAAGTAGAATTGAGTCAGCCAATAAGAGAGCAGACTCGGCCAAGCAGAGGCTGCTCCAGTTGTTACCATGCTGTGATTGGTAGTTGCTGGCGGTGGGTGGAGTCGGGTCCTTGAAGAGTCCCAGCAGAGAGAGGAGGGGGAGGAGCGTCTCAGCGTGGCCCATCAGGATAGAGGCTGGTTCAGAGGACGCCTCTGTGGACCTGAGGATCACAATCAACAATGCTGTGAAACTCTGGTGATCAAAAGTGATGCCGTGAAACAAGCAGATTGGCAGCTCCTATTCCAGCAGGAATAATAGGAGGAGGATGAGGAGGAGAAGCTCAGGTGGTTCTTAATCTGCTGACACAGTGAGGCTTCCTGTGGACTGAGACAGCAGGAATGGTGACGCTCATCACTGTGGGCTGTGCAGTCACTAGACTGGACCAGTAGATGGGCTCCGAAGACTGGTCCAGTCTAACCCTGTGATGATGTCACTGACCTGCGGGGACGCCCTGCCCGGTCCAGGGTTCTGAAGATGTGGTGGAACAGAGGACAGCTGGACAGAGCACTGATCACATGACCATGGGAACGCTTCCAGTACTGCTTCAGGTCCGACAGGTACTCCAGCACCTGTGCACACACACACACAGACCTGTGTGTATGTGTGTTTGTGTGTGCATGTCTCTCGGACTGTGTGTGTCTGTGTGTGTGTGTGTGTGTGTGTGTGTGTGTGTGTGTACCTGGGCATCCTCCTCCTGAAACAGGTGACACCAGGGTGAATGTTGAGACTTGATTGACAGCTCATAGGAACAGAGAAAGAAAGCAGCCTCCAGGAGCTCTGCAACACACACAGACACACACCGTGAGGGAGAGGTCAGGGGTGGATGTGTGTATGTGCGTGTGTTTGTGTGCGTCTAACCAGGGTCCAGCATCTGATGATGAAGGTCCATCCTCTGAGCGATCCTCCTCTTCACCTGCTCCACTTCCTGTCCCAGTCTGAATTTCTCCACTTCCTGTAACGCTGAGCGGTTCTTTTCCACACCGTCTACGTAACCACGGCAAAGCTCGAAAGAGCGAAGCAGCTGATCGTCCACCTGGTGAAGGTACTGCACCTCTACACACACACACACACACACACACACACTTGAAAACACACACCTGACACATACACAAGCCTCTCACCTGAGGCCCCCCAGGCCTGAGTAATGGCTATTGATCTCTAAGGCTGCACAAGTTTAGGGAAACATTTAGGGATATGGATAACTTGAAGAAATCCTGGATATGTTGAACCTGCTTCATGTGCCGGCATGTCATCCTGATAGCTCGGCACACTCCAGCTGCTCTGGTGATCAATGGTCCAGTAACCACTCACACAGGAAGTAACTCAGTGGAACAAGTCAGTGGCTGTGTCTGACACCACCCCTAGCCCCTACATAGGGCCCAACTTAGGGTGGACATCATTTTTGGTAGCGTCCAAATGTATAGTGTATGAGATGTAGAACACTCAATGTATCCCATGATACACCTGGATTCCAAGTATACATCCAATGGTCACCAGCTGAAGCCCTGTATCCCGTCATGCTCTGTGATCAGACAGCGGAAGGGAGCACGTCCTACCGTCCTCCTCAATTTGGTGTGTACGATGCAACAATAGTGGGTGACATCCGATCAAGTATTCGACAGTATGTAACTCTGTAGTACACTTAACATAGTGCCCTATGTAGGAGCCACCAACAGTGTGTTGTTGGTGGCGAAAGTGCTGGGTTTGTTTGTGAGTCTGTAGAGAAAACACTTTGACCAATCATATTCAAGGAGTCCAGTAACGGCCAATCCGAAGCTCAACGCTGGTTAAAAAATGGGAGGCTGCCAACATAGGGCTGAAGGGCCCCTAGGCTTGGCCAGATACAGTGACATGCAGAGCAGGGATGCAGAGAGCATGATAACCAGTTACCACAGCTCAGTGTTTGACAGATGTCTACTGCACTTGTTGATATCACAGTAACGATTAATTTACGATATATTGTGCAGCCCTATTGTTCAGCCTCACCTGTGGCCCCCCAAGCCTGGTGCAGCCCCTCCTGGAAGGCCTGGATGCTGCTGATGCAGCGGTGCTTGGAGCTGCTTTTCAGGCTGCTCCTCCCCAGGTTGTCCCTGCCCAGAAGTGACGGGAACAGGGACGAGAGACGCAATGCAAGCTGCACCAGGTCCTGTCGCCCCTTCAGCACCAGCTCACCTGGGTGGGGAGGTGGGGGGGTTCACAGTCAGAAAAAATGAACCTGCAAACCCCCTCTTCCTGCCCGCCCCTGGCCCTGCCCCCGCCCCGCCTCACCGTCCATGTCGTCAGTAAACCAGTTGTTCCAGCTGCGCAACTGCCGTAACAGCGGGTCCTGCTGAACCCCCCCGACCCCCTCCCGGACCAGGTTGCTGAGCCTGCGGATGCTGCGGATGTTCTTTCTGGTGGGGAGGCGCGTCCCGTGCCTAATGACTGCGGTCACGTGCAGCGGAGAGCATCGTTCCGTGGGGGGGGAGTGCAGCAGGGCGTGAGGGCCCGACCTGTCTGCCTCCCGCGCACCCCACATCAGCCGCTGCACCTCCTCATAACGAGTCTTAGTCCCGAAGAACGAGGCGATAGGGGGAAGGTCACGGGAAGGGGAGGAGGAGGGGGTGGGTGAAGATGAAGAGGAGGATGAAGACCAGGAGCAGCCTGAGATCACCAGCTGCAGCAGCAACACTTCAGACCTCATACCGGCTGATATGACCCGGAAACACAACACCAGAAACGCACAGACCATAGATATATATAGAAGGCTAGACTCCGGAGTGAAGAACGTCCGCACAGGTCGGCCATCTTGTGTCGGTCAAGCTTTCTCGCAGAGTCTGTGAAACATGATGTAAACAGAGGTAAGGTCAGTGATCTGCACTAAAGTTACTGGTCTTATCTCGCTGGAATTTTGACGGATTTACAAACGGGCTGGTTTCTTAAAAACGTTATTAGCGTGGTTACAACCGGGGATGCTTAAACATGTTGAAATCGCAGCTTTTCCCTTAAAAACGATTTAGTTGTGCAGCTCCGTCAAAGTTGTGCATCATGGCTAGGCTACTTGCCAGTAATTTTACATGGAAGGGAGGCAGAATTTGACTTGTGTGTGTGCATGTTTGTGTGTAATGTACGTGTATATGTATATAATGCATGTGTATATGTGTACATGTACATAATGCATGTAATTGCTTAGGTTAATGTGTCATGTTTAGGTATTTTAAGTTAAATGTGATTTTAAATAAAATAAATAATAGGAGTATGTGTTAGTGAGTTGATTTCCATGGAGTCTGTGGAGATGAAGTGTCTATGTTTTGGAGGTGGGTAAGCTGTTCATTTAACTCCACTACAGCCCTGACACATGTAAAAATATTTTGATTCAAAACTGGAAGTATGGATGTGTATTGTTTGTCTCAAGGCATCAGTTCATAAGTACTAGTATGCAGTGTGATAAATATCACAGGGTGGGAATGTCAACATGCAGCCTTTCTTATGGCCAATTGACGGATTTACCAACAATTTGGTTTCTTAAAAATGTTGTTAGCGTGGCTTCAACCTGGGAGCTTAAACCTGTTGATATTAGAGCTTTTCCCTTAAAAAATTACTTGCGCAGCTCAGTCACAGTTGTGCATCATGGTTAGGCTACTAGCCAGTAATTTTACATGGAAGGGAGCATAGATATACACTCATCGGCCACTTTTTTAGGTACACGATGCTAGTAACGGGTTGGACCCCCTTTTGCCTTCAGAACTGCCTCAATTCTTCGTGGCATTGATTCAACAAGGTGCTGGAAGCATTCCTCAAGAGTTTGGTCCATATTGACATGATGATCACACAGTTGGCGCAGATTTGTTGGCTGCACATCCATGATGCAAATCTCCCGTTCCACCACATCCCAAAGATGCTCTATTGGATTGAGATCTGGTGACTGTGGAGGCCATTTGAGTACAGTGAACTCATTGTCATGTTCAAGAAACCAGTCTGAGATGATTCCAGCTTTATGACATGGTGCATTATCCTGCTGAAAGTAGCCATCAGAAGTTGGGTACATTGTGGTCATAAAGGGATGGACATGGTCAGCAACAATACTCAGGTAGGCTGTGGTGTTGCAACGATGCTCAGTTGGTACCAAGGGGCCCAAAGAGAAAATACTCCCCACACCATTACACCACCACCACCAGCCTGAACCGCTGATACAAGGCAGGATGGATCCATGCTTTCATGTTGTTGAAGCCAAATTCTGACCCTACCATCCGAATGTTGCAGCAGAAATCGAGACTCATCAGACCAGGCAACGTTTTTCCAATCTTCTATTGTCCAATTTCGATGAGTTTGTGCAAATTGTAGCCTCAGTTTCCTGTTCTTAGCTGAAAGGAGTGGCACCCGGCGTGGTCTTCTGCTGCTGTAGCCCATCTGCCTCAAAGTTCGACGTACCGTGTGTTCAGAGATGCTCTCCTGCCTACCTTGGTGGTAACGGGTGGTTATTTGAGTCACTGTTGCCTTTCTATCAGCTCGAACCAGTCTGGCCATTCTCCTCTGACCTCTGGCATCAACAAGGCATATCCACCCACAGAACTGCCGCTCACTGGATATTTGTTCTTTTTCGGACCATTCTCTGTAAACCCTAGAGATGGTTGTGCGTGAAAATCCCAGTAGATCAGCAGTTTCTGAAATACTCAGACCAGCCCTTCTGGCACCAACAACCATGCCACGTTCAGAGTCACTCAGATCACCTTTCTTCCCCACACTGATGCTCGGTCTGAACTGCAGGACATTGTCTTGACCATGTCTACATGCCTAAATGCATAACTTGCTCAATTTTCACCGATTTTCAAATGGTTGGATTTGCTATAAACACTAAAAATGTTTTTATGATACTGCATAGTTGTGTAGAATGTTATGTCCTAAAAATAGATGAATGTTCAAAAATAGGTATACTGTATCTTCTATTACAAATAGGCCATATGAAAGGCTGCATGTTGACATTCCCACCCTGTAATATTTATAACACTGCATACCGGAACTTATGAATTGGTGCCTTGATACAAATAACAATATACATCCATATTACCAGTTTTGAATCAAAATATTTTTTACACCTGTCAGGGCTGTAGTGTAGTGAATGTAGTGTAACACATTCAATTCAATTTATTTTATTCAAGATTAAATTTTACTTCAAGCACTTAAACATTACACATGCCTTATCTCTCAGTCCAATGTAGGTTAATTAACCTATACATGCATTGTACACATATACATATATATTCTATACATATACACTCACACATACACTATACGTACATTTCTTTTAGACTGTAGGAGGAAACCAGATAACCTATAAAAAAGCACCGACACATGGTTGGGATTCAAAAGTGGGAGACCTTCTACAGTGTCCAGCCTCATGGGAAGACCCAATGGAAAACCACATTGGGCTAATGCCCTTTGAAAAGCACTGTTTCGTTGTGCTTCTGTCTCATGTTGTTGCTTTGTAAGGCAAGTGTAGCCACCTTGGCGATGTAGTCTTAGCTTAAAAACCAGGTATATAACAGATACAACTGATGTTAAAAGCGTATGATGGTGGCTCTCTATGCCATACTGTGTGTTCAAACACATCTTCTGACACAATCCCCTTCCGTGCAATGTACATGATCTTCAGCAGTTTGATGGGCTGTGATTGTCTGCAACTGTCTGAGGCCTGGAGAAACACTTCCTCTGCGGCCCTGACAACCCTCACCATTCCCTCTGATGGAATCACCAGGCTTCCATTGTTTTTTAGACAGAGTAGGTAGTAGCTCTGGTCTTTCATGGCAGATACAGCGTCTGTTGCCAGGCTGGCACGGCAGACATCAGCGTCTGGCATCTTTGCCAAAAGTCAGTAATTTCCTGTTGAAATCATGATGCAAAATGTTTTTAACAAACCAACCCAAAAATGAAAATCATATGCACCTCAATTAAACAGAAAACAAAGACCAATTCTACCTCTCCCTTCCATGTAAAAATACTGGCTAGTAGCCTAGCCATAATGCACAACTTTGTTTAATATGCCGATTAAGCTATTTTTTGAGAGAAAAGCTGCGCTTTCAACGTGTGTAAGCATCCAGGATTATAACCACGCTAATAATGTTTTTAAGAAACCAAACAGTTTGTAAATCCGACAAAATTAGAGATAGGAGTTAGTTAACTTTCGAGAAGATCACTGACCTTCCTTCTGTATACACCAGGCTCCACAGATTGTGCCAGAAAGTTTACTGTGTTAAGATGAGTGACCTATGAGGATGTTCTTGACTCCACCATGAGGCATCTAGCTTTCCACGTATATCTATGCATATATCTATGGCAGAGCTGCCCAATTTGGAGCCCGCTGGCCAAAGTTGGCCCACAAAGCTTTAATTTTGGCCTGCCTCCTTTGTGCCACCTGTGCCCGTTCATCACCTGGCCACACTTTTACATTGAAGTAGTTCCAGATTCTGGCACTCTGTCCCCAGTTAAAACTGTCCCCAGAAATGTCCCCAATTTTGAATGGGAGAGAGAAAAGTTGCCCAGAGAGAGAGCGAGAGCGCACAAGCAAGTAAGCAGCAGCAGAAATGTCCTTGGTAGAGAACAGGTCCAAGGCAGTAGTGTGCACACAAATATATTACATATATTAAAATATCTGTTCTTGTTTGATTCTGATTGTTCGAATCGGTAACCAGCAACACAAACATTTTGGACATTGGTTTAGGAATTAATTTGTTATGTGACCATCCAGGAAACTGGCCAAACATTGTACATATTTCACTTTCAGGGGGGAAGGGATAAAACAACTGTACTGCGCTCAAAAATTTTATTTCAAGTTTCTCAATATGTACCTCTTTAAGCTGAATTTCATTTATTTTCCGTTGTATCTCAGCATTTTATTCTTTGTTTTACAGTCAAAAAGAGGAGTTAAAATCAAATCGGTATGTTGTCACGGCATCCTTTCCTCAGTGTGTCCTGTGTGTGGATCAGCTGGGCGACGTGAAGAACCTCCGTCCTGTTCCCACTCGCCCACTGCAGGGAGAACAAACAAACAGTTCTTAGATAGTTACTGTGTCCTTAAAAAACGTCTTTTAAAACTGCTTCTAATTATTTATGATTTGATGATTTTTTTTGGGGGGTATGATTCACAGGAACCACCAAGCTGATCAGATCAATTGATCACTCACTGACTGCTGACCTCACCTGCTTGTGATACCATGAATTTGGTTCCTGCCCGACACAGTTCCCCTGCTCGGAGTCTTGTAGCAGCTGCTCAGCTCCGGAGACGTTAGTGGCTTAAACAACCGGCCTGGAACAAGACGTACCATCAGAGCAGGAAGTACACGTCACCATCCAGGACTTCAAAAACCAGAGGAAATCTAGGAGAGCACAGGAGGGAAACCAGGACAACACTACTTTGTACCATGACTGGTGCCAACGTTAACGGTAGTACTGGAACCAGAAATAAACACAGATTCTGGTGCTTCATTTCGGTGCCATGAAATTTGTCATTACTGCCACGTTACGTGTATTGGCAAGCTGGTGTTATGCAGTTTTGGATCCCTGTCAAGAGTGTCATCCAGCTCAGTGCGCAGCCGTGGATGTGCACTACACATGACATCACGTCAGTATACTGACCCATTTCGACCACATGGTTCGGCTCGGCTTGACACGGTGATTAGAAACACCAGCTTATCAGCCCCAGTTATAAAAAAAACAAACCAGGAAACATTTCTCCCACAGTGAAGATTGGATGCAGAAAAGTACATACCTTATGACGCTGTGCAACCCGACTTGCTTCATCCTCTGATCTCTGTAGTATTTCCCAAACTACCTTTTGTTTTCTGCAGTATTTGGTTTCTCTGCCTCCAGCCTCTTCTGAACAACTCTTTACTCCTTGCTGTGGCAAACAGCCACACACCCAGGATCATAATGATCATCCCCTCCATTTCCCCCACTGTGTGTATCGTTTTTCCTCCCACTAATTTTAGCCGGCGATCAGTGGCATCACGTTGAAGATGATGCAAACACGTCACTAAGACGACCAGAAAATATTTATATTTACTTATAGTATAATAATGACTTAAGTATTTACTATTATACATCTAGTTATGGGACCATATTCAGTTTGTTGGGATTTTTTATATTTCTTAATCTGTTACTTTTCCATTCTTTAAGTAATGGTTCAGGCACTGTTTAAGCACCGCTATCATTTCAAAAGTACTGAGTTGGCACCGGTATCGGATAAGACCTAAACAATACCCGACCCTAGAGAACACTATAGGAAAATCAGGAGAACAGCAGAGTGAAACCAGGAGAACACTTGAGGAAAACCAGGAAAACACTAGAGGGAAACCAAGAGAACAAAGAGGGAAACCAGAACACTCAAGGAAATGTGAAGGTTCCATAGTCAAGTGATCAGGTGATGAAGTCAGGGGTCAGAGGACCATAATGACTTTTTTTTAGCACCACCTTTGAGGTGTAACCAGAGGAACCCTCTGTCTCACTGTCAGAGCAGAAAATGATGTCAGTGCTGTGTGTGAACACACCCCGACATCCGTCCAGGCTGCAGGTGGAGGAGGTTGAGGTCTGATCCTGGACAGCAAGAATACGTCTCCAGTACAATTCAGGAAGTGACAAGAGGCGGGAAATAACCTGAGATTAGCAGGGGGCGTAGTCAAAGTTAAGAGAGGTGTTGTTTGTCCTGCACAGTGTGTATGTGTGTGACTGAGACCTTTGGTTGGATGTTGGTGTCTCTCATTATGGTGGTTGGAGAAGGTTCCGACATCCCATATCCAACCAGCGTGGGTCCAAACACTCGTGCCAGACTGTTCTGGTCCATCTGACACAAACGACTCTTCATCACCCTGGAAACAAACAAAACATCAGGATCAGGTGACCTGTAAGGTCAGGATGAGGTGAAATATGAGATGAGGATCAGGTGACCTGTGATGTCATGATCAGGTGATCTGCAATATGCTGATGTTTATCAAGAGCAGCTAGAGTGAGAAAAAGGAACATGTACCTGTGCAGGTGCAGCATGAGGAAGGCCAGTGTGTCCCTGTTGGCCTTGGGCAGCTCTGCAATGGCCTGGTAGAAGATGGCAGTGCTGTTATCTTCATCTGTCAGCTCTGAGGAAGAGGAGGATGAGAAAGATGAATAACATTAGGCAGCCACATGTTTTAAGTGTGCCAGTGACGATCACAGATGTTTTCTGGACCCAGATTGAGGGTTTTTTTTTTTGGCAAGAAAATCTAATCTTCTGGGGATTGAGCTCCCATCAGCACTGACCTTCTGTGGTTTGTTGTTGTGTAGGTGTTTTTAGACCAATGAGGAACTAGAGTGAGACCTGGTGAGCTCAGAGTTCGTACCTGCGGCCTCCATGAAGGTACGGTGCAGTGTGAAAGTGAGCAGCGGTTCCTTAAGGCGCCGCAGGAAGTCTTTGAGGAGTCCACACAGCACATGCACATCGTGCACTTTGCTGAGCATCAGGGGCATTTTCCCCTGGACAAAGCGGTCCCTCAGTTCCTTCACCAGACGTTCTCCTCCAGGAACCCGGTACAGACCTCGCTGCAGAACCACAGCGTAAGGGTGAAGGTTAATCAGACCAGATCTCTGGATGTGGCTCTTGAACCTCAGGGCACAGCTTGGGGTCATCATAACCCCAGTCCATACTACATTACCCGTGAGCCTCAGCTGCTCTGCCTGTGCTGGTGAACACGATAACATTTCCGGATGTTAGCAGCAAACATAAGCACAGAGCCATCTGATGGGATTGAAGATTAATCTGTAACTTTACATTAAAGGACCACAACTTCATTGTCTGTAACTCTACAACCTCAGAGCTAACCTCAGAGCTGGGCGCTAACTGCACCCAGTGGTTGCTTCCAACTAACTGTTGATTTATTTTGACCATAGAAGGTTGAAGTATAGTAACACGGGTTAACCCCAACGCAGAATGCAACAGGACAAAGATGGTGTCACAGTGGAACCAGAGCCTATTACTTGAAATGTGTCAAAAGAAGTCTGATTGTGACACATGTAGGTATCTAGAACTGTCCATCCGGCTCTCTCACTCGCTCGTAGTTATTATACAGTAACTATGTCTGTTGGAGTGACTGAGCTGTGGTGACTTACAAGAGGGTTCTGGATAGACCCAACAGCCAATCAGCTGAGAGGAAATAATGTGTCTTACCTCGCTGAGGCCCCGCCTCTCAATCTCCTCCACACAGTGCACCAACAGAACAGGAACCCGGGGGTGGGTTCTGGGAGCCAAGGCCTCCAGTGAGTTCTGGCTCAGAGGAGAACCAGAGATGGGATTCGCTGTTCAGTTTCTCTCACCACGAAACAAGTGTGTGATGTGTGTGTGTGTAAGTGTGCGTTTTCTGGTACCTGTTCAGCTGAGCTGCCTGGGGTACCGTTGGGTCTACATCCCTCAGAGAACTTGTGTTTACACTCTGGATGTGCAACCACGCGGCACAATCTGCACTTCACTGCCATCTTCCCGAAGCGGATCCTTTTGCCACAAGGAGAACACGCTTCGGGCCGGATCACCTGCAGCAACACAGAGCAGATGACCTGAGAAACATGGACCTCATCAACCAAAGAATACAGACTGGATAGACTGCAGATCTGACATCACTTACTGCACACTTCCCTAACCCTCTCTCTTCAGTGAAGCTTTAAACTGGATCTGCTCGATCCAATTAGAACAGCTCCTTGCTAATGACATCGTCATATTGATCTCAACAGGTGGAACGACGACGTCCTCCTGACAGGGAGTTTCATGTTCTCTGCATATTTGAACTTTGTCTTTTAAACTTCTTGGAGATGAAATAAAGGCATATAGCTTCATACCGTTTTAGAAACAAAAGTGTGTTTAATGGTTTTCTCCACCCTGACGACCTCGTTCTCCATCAGCTTTATTTCAGGTTCCGGCTCCAGCATTGTCTCATTGCAGGGAAACCAGATGGATGTTTGTTCTGAACAGGATCAGACAATGAAGGACTTGAATGATGATTATTTACTAGATAGATAGGTAGAGATATAGACAGACCTGTCCTCACCTCCCACTCCTGTGACAGGTGCAGCTCCTCCATGGCTCAAAGTCGGACTCTCGGGTGTTTCCTGCATCACCCCCATGACCGTGTGACCTTGCCCACCGGGGTTAGGGGTCACCGACGCCTTCACTGTTGTTTCTACTTCCTGTATCAGAGAAATACAGAGACCAGCAGTCATGCCTTCATTTAGCAAGAAGAAACACCATAAAAACAAAAATCACATGTTTACCTTTACTGACAACACTGTGTGTTCTGGACATTTGTGTGAAGAGAGGGGCAGAGCTGTCAACCATCACCATCTGGTTGTGAGGTGAGTAACTGGCAGAGGAAACTAGATAGACCTGGTCAGACTAATCAGTAGTGCAGGTAAACTGGGAGTGGCTGAGGGAGGCTTTCAACTCCCCCCTCTGAAGGAGCTTTCTCTTCCTCCATGTGGAGGCTGGAGATGTCCAACCTGAGTGGTCCATTTCAAAGCTTCACTGCTGAAGCTGCAGCTGTGCCCTGTGGTTTCAGAGTCCTTGGGGCCTCTAGGGGCCTCCTGGGGTCTCCAAGGGACCCTGGGACACCATGGTGGACCCCAGGGGTCAGGGAAGGATTAGTCCTTCAGGGATATGTTGTCTCAGAGTACTCCACAGGCAGGTGAGAGGAACTGACAGGCCAGAAGTAGCTGTAGCAGAGACAGCAGCAGGTGTGGGAGGAGTTCAGCCATGGAGAGGGACTGCCCAACATCTCAGGAGGGGAAATTGGGGACTGTCAAGGAAATTCTCCTTAATGAAAGAACTTACTTCAAATGCATAGAAAAATTTTCATAGTAAGTTGTACCCATGACAGAAATGTCTTTATACATTTGTGCAATAAAGGTCTCGGCAGAGCCACGCAAATGGACGCTTCCTGACATGAGACTCCCTCAGAGCCTCCTGGTCCGTTAAGGCTGGCACAAGCTTCCACGACCAGGCGGCTCGCTGCGTGGCGGCCGCGCACCCTGCTTTGACCATACTTCTGCGACGGTTCTTCCGAGCTCTGTAATGTTCTTGGCCACCACAAGGGAGCGTACCAATCTATACACAGGCCTGTCCTGCCCCCGGAGTACACGAAGGAGAACGAGATGTAAACAACTCTGATAGCTCTCGTATTGTGTTGTCACCTGTCCGGTTTTCACGGACTGTCCCGGGAAAAAAAACATTCAATTCTCTCGGGACACTGAATGTCCCGGAAGAATTGTCCCTCAATGTTTGTATATCTGTGTATTTGTCTGTCTCTTCTGTACGCAGATATGCCGCTAAACACTGCACGCAGATGCACCGCTGTCAATGTGTGTGTGTTTGTGTGTGTGTGTGTGTGCGTGTGTGTGAGAGACACAGGTAACAACTCTATCGGCGACACAGACGCTCCTCCCGTCCTAGTGTCTGTGCTGTCTCTCGCTGTGAGTTTGCACAGTGGAACCGTCTTTGTCCTCTGACGGGGCTGTATTATAGAGGCGGGTTATAGATTATAGGGCTGTATTATAGAGGAGGGTTATAGATTATAGGGCTGTATTATAGAGGCGGGTTATAGATTATAGGGCTGTATTATAGAGGTGGGTTATAGATTATAGGGCTGAATTATAGAGGCGGGTTATAGATTTTCGGGCTGTATTGTAGAGGCGGGTTATAGATTATAGGGCTGTATTATAGAGTCCGGTGAAGGCTGAAGGCTCTTCCTGGTTGTCGACGGGGCTTTAACCCCCGGACTCCACCTACTCGTGTAGCGAGTTCGACAGGGCGCATGCGCGACCGACGCGACCAAAACAGCGAGGTCTGAACTTTTGAGCGACGCAAAATGCAGCACTTTGGCCGTGCCGTTTGGCCGTGTGGCACGTTTTTGCGAGCTAAACCTTCTACCCCTTCAGATTGAGAATGATTTATTTGAGTATTGTTCCCTGGTAACAGGGTAGTGTCCATTTTATATATATAAATCATACTAATTATGATAATTCAGGCTTTCCCTTTATTTTGACTGCAACAGTGGGTGGCCTGAATAAAGTTGCCTCATCCCCGGTGGGTTGTCCAACAGAAATGTTTCCTATTTGAGGCTAAACTATTGGACTGTTACAACCTCACAGCACAAGTGGTGTAATAGTCACAGCGCACTCAGTACTCACACGTTCACCTCAGTTAACAGCACTCATATGTTCACCTTGTCCACAGTATGTCTCTCCAGCAGTTCCACTGACACGTTTCTGCCTCTCGCTCGTTTCCCCATCAGACCTCCAACAGCTGGACCCATCGAGGAGCGCTGAGAACCACAGGATCCAACATCAGAGCAGAGGTGGGGGTGATGGAGGAGGATATGGAGGTGATGAGGTGTAGGTTATGGAGACTGAGGTGATGGAGCAGAGCATTTGGAGGTGATGAGGGGGAGGCTATGGAGGTGGAGGTGATGAGGGGGAGGTTGTGGAGATGGAGGTGATAATGAGCAGTTGGAGGCTGGTGTCATGGAGGTGATGAGGGGGAGGTTATGGAAGTGGAGGTGGTAATGAGAAGGTGGAGGCTGGGGTTATGGAAAAGATGGACAGGGTGATGAAAGGGTGGACGTGCAAGAGGGGGTGGAAGTGATGGAGGTGAGAACCTGAAGATAGTCTCACCCTCCTCTCTCGGGCTCGAGATCTCAGTGGCTTGATGGCAGTTGAGTCAACGTCCTGGAAAAAAAAGTTTTTTCAGAAACTTCCTTCAGATGTTGTCAGCTGAGATCTTCTCTCAAGATGGAAACATCAATGTGTCCACGTTTAGTGGTTGGTCTCAGAATGGTAAGAGATGAAGATGAAGGTGTTCGGTGTCATACCACATCGTCGTCTGTGCGATCATAGCTGATGTCTGAGTGACACACAGACATGAAGGACGACTCGTCAATCACAGACAACCTGAGAACCAAGAGTTCACACAGGGTTAAGAAGTTAAAGAAACAAGTTCATAGAAGTAACAAGATAAGTTAACAAGCAGGATCCTCACAAGCCCGGCCTGAAGAACAGGAGGGGCTGAATGTTCACACGTCAATGTCATGTCATTTTAGAAGGTTTTTAGTTTTCTCCACGTTCACCTTGCCACAGTCTGTTAAGTCACTATCAGTGAGGAAGAGGAGGACGGAGATGAGTATGGCACATGATGTCCCTCAACCTGGCTCTTGCCGCTGCGGACTTCCAGCTTTCTACACTGGACTGATTCAACTTCTGATTTATCTATATTCTGAACTGTTAGCCATCAGTATTGTCTTCTTCTGTCCTCCTGGGGGAGGACCTCCTCCTCTGTCTCTCTCTGAGGTCTCTCCTTGTTTTCCCTGTCAGGGTTTTTCTTGGGAGTTGTTCCTCGGCCTTTGTGAGGGTCTAAGGACAGGGGGTGTTCACTGTGGACATATTGTTGCTCTCTTTGTAAAGTGCCATGAGATAACGGCTGCTATGAACTGGCACTTAGAACAAATAAAGTTGAGTTGATGAAGAGAATATTGGAGGATGAAGACACTCACTGTTTACTGCTCCTTTGTGCCGTCATGTTGTTTCCTCCTCGTTCGAATGTCGCCAGCAGAGATTTCTGTTCATCGTTCAGGGCCGAGCTCGACCGACTGTCATGGACCAGGATATCACACATCAGCTGCATCTGCCGCTGCTACCAACCAGAAACAGCCAATCAGAAACAACCAGTCAGAGCATAGGAACATCTTGAATGGTTCAACAAGCTGCACTGGCCCCCCACCTCACCAGGTACTGGTAGTCTCCCTCTATCTTATGTCGCTTCTTCATCTCTACGTCCAGTTGGTTTCTAGCGTGTTTCAGCTTCACCTCCAGCGCTGCTTTAGAAACGTCTGATTTCACCAGAAGTTCTTTGAACTTTTTTAGCTCCAGCTCAGCCTGAAGCCACCGAGAACGCACCTGCTCCATGTTCCTGAGCACCTGCAGCAGCTCTACACACACACACACACACGCGCGCACATGCACACACACGCATAGAAAAAACAGACTTACAGACACAAAAACACACAGACACACACACACACATAGTCCACAAAGATACGCACACACGCAAAATAAACATTATAAACACACATACACACACACATCACAGGTGTGTGTGCGCGCGGGCGCACTCACCCTGCTCCGTGTTCTCAGAGTTCTCCTCCATTATGACTCTCTGCAGACACAGAGTCAGAAGCTCCTTCACCATCAGTGGAGACTCCTCCATCACCTCGTTCTGCACCTTCAGCGCCCAATCCTGCTCCTGCCGCTCCTCCACCTCCAGGTCAGGTCCAGATCAACTTCCTGGTCTGCGTGCGACTGTTTCGGCTGGAATTGAATGCAAACGGTCACAACGTCACGTGTTGCTGCGCATTCAAATCGTTAAACGCGCCATCAACTGATCAGTCACCAAATAAATCAATCAGTTAACCAACCGGTTAAGCAAATGATAAGTGGCAAGCAGTGCTCTACATGCGGTGTGGTGATGTTACAGCTGCGCGTGCTACGGTTCAAGCGCGACAGATCAAGTCATGATCAGCTGATCTGGTCTCTGCGTGCATGAGCACGTGACTATACCTGTCCCTCATAGGTGGTGATGTCATCAGAGATTCAGTAATTTAATTAATTTTCTAAACATTTAAACAATGGAAAAAGTGTATATGTGTGTGTGTGTCTATTCGTGCGTGTCTATCTGTGGTGTGAATCTGGACAGAGTCCAGGTCTTCCTCAGCCTGGCCTTAGTTCCAGAGCTCAGAGACCTTCTGTCCAGGTCCATTCAGACTGCAGTCTGCTCTGGGTTCAGTAGTTCATGTCTCGTCTGTATCTTCTGCTCTATCTGGGGGAGCCAGACTGTGTGTCCTGGTCTGCTGGAGCTGGGCTGAGTGTACCTGGCTGAGGGGATCCTCTCTGTCTCCCCTTGGACTGTGGTGGTGGTGGTGGAGCTGCTTTGAGGTGCTGCTGGAGTTTCACCCTCACTTCTGGATCTGAATTAACAGGAGGAACTGGCCCGATTCAGCTCTACATCAATTACTGGCAGTGTTCCTGTGGAGGATGCTTTTGCAGATCTCTGTGTGAAGCTTTCCATTGTCTACAAACTGAGATGTTCTGAACCAGGTTTTGATCGGTATCTGTATGTTTGAGGATTTTTTTTTACATTCCAGAACAATCATCTGCCCTTATCTTGGATCTTTAGTGGCCAGATTTAAGTTTTCATGGATACAATATCTAGTCCCACATATGTGTAGCTGTGTGTGTTCTATGTCTGTACAATTTAGTTGGAGCATGTGCTGATGTTTCTGAGTCAGTTTTTTCCTGGCTGATGGTAAGGGCCCAGGTCTGACCGAACTTCTTTAGGTGATGTAGTTGTTTCTGTAGAGCTTCCTCTGCTAGAGCGAGCAGCATCGCATTGTCTGTGAGTAGTAGACATTTGACTTCTAGTTCAGAGAGGGTTGAGACTAGGGACATCTGACTAATGCATTAATGCATTAATGTGAATATTAAACAGGGCAGGGCTCAGACTAAGCCTTGCTCCCCTCCTCTATTTGAGGGGAACAAGTATGTCTCCAGACTTTGCTGCTGCATTTCTCCCTGTCACCACCTCCACCCACAAAGGAAATTTCCACCTTGTCCAATCACCTATCCTGCTCTTCCAATCATCAGTATTTAAACCCCCACAGACCCATCTTCAGTGCCAGATTGTATTTGTTCCATGCCAGACATTCCAGCAGTTTCACCAGCTCTCTTTCTCTCTCTGTCTTTCTCCGTCTCTCTCACTCTCTGTTTTCTGTGATACAGCAGCACTGATGTCACTTTCACAAAACACCAGTGATTGGCTGCACACACACACACACACACACACACACACACACACACACACACACACACACACTCACACAGAGTGACTCAGTTTTTGTTTTCGGTGGTGCTGAATGACTGGATGTGGTGTAACCATGGTGACAGAGGAGTTGCCATGAGGATGGAACTGCGACATGATTGGACAAGAAAACAAAAAAACAAACAAAATTAATTGAACAAACTAAACCTAAAAAGAAATAAGCTTCAGATTCTTCCTTTCTCTCTGCTTGTCTATGTTTCTGTCTCACACTCACACGTGTGAAGGAGTCATCAATGTGTGTGTACGCATGTGTGTTGGGGGGCTTATGATGGCTGATGGGTGATGAAAGGATATTTTGAAAGGACAGACAGGCTGGATAGACACCCCTCACTAACTAACTCTAATGCTCTGTGTGTCTGTGTGTGTGTGTGTGAAAGAGAGAGAGAGAGAGAGAGAGAGAGAGAGAGAGAGAGAGAGAGAGACAGCAACCATCATGTGTGACAGACAGTCACTGAGGAGGAAGAATCTTATTCTGCATGTCTTCAGTGCCCTTTAAAGCCATGACCACCTGACCTGTGTCTGGACCAGGTCTACAGCAGGTCCAGACAGGTCCACACGAGGTCCAGATTGGTCCACACCAGGAAAAAATAAAATAATAACAAATCAAATTAAAAAAAAAAAAAATTGTAAAATAAAAATAAAAATAAAATAAGAATAAAACATAAAAATAAAAAGGAGAGGAAGGAGTGGTGGAGGAGGAGAGGGAGGAAGAGGAGGAGATGGAAAACAGACGGGGAGAGGCCAAGAGGAGAGAGAGAAGCTAGAGGGAACGTGAACCTGATTCACACCCACAGAGAAGGCAGAGAAGATAGAGCTCAATGTGCCGGGGACCCCCAGCAGACTCAACCTATAGCAGCTTATCTTGGATTTATCTGTAGGCTCTGTCAAAAAGGAGGGTTTTTAACCTACTCTTAAAGGTAGAGAGGGTGTCTGCCTCCCGGACTGAAACTGGGAGATGGTTCCATAACAGAGGGCCTTGGTAGCTGAAGGCTCTGGCTCCCCATCTAGACTTAGAGATTCTTGGAACCACAAGTAGGCCTGCATTCAGAGAACGGAGTGTCCTAGTGGGGCAATAGGGTTTTTATCAGGTCTGAGATATAAGAGGGTGCCAGACCATGAAGACCTTTATAGACAAGGAGGAGGATTTTGAACTGGATCCTGAAAGGTACAGGAAGCCAGTGCTAGGAGGCCAGAACAGGAGAGATGTGATCTCTCTTTCTAGTTTTAGTCAGGACACGAGCTGCCATGTTCTGAAGGAGCTGCAGGGTTCTCGGTGACCTATTGGAGCTTCCAACCAGTAGAGAGGTGCAGTAGTCCAGCCTGGAAGTAACAAAGGCATGGACCAGCTGTTCTGCTGAATGGGGAGGGAGGAGGTGTCTTATTCTTGCAATATTGCGGAGGTGGAAGTAGGCAGTCTGTGAGATAAATTTTATGTGGGAGCTAAAAGACAGGTCTTGATCAAAACTAACACCTAGGTTCTTTACAGTGGTGGCAGGAGGAGTCGCAAAAATACTTTCTAATGCTATGGCATCAGATATGGAGTCATGTAGGTGTTTTGGACCTATGAGCAGTAACTCTTTCAGTAACTTTTTCAGAGTTTAGGAGGAGGAAATTATTAGTCATCCAGGCCTTAATGTCATCAAGGCAGAACAGAAGCTGCTGTAGACGGTTGTGCTCACCCGGCTTGATAGATATAATTGAGTGTCGTCAGCGCAACAGTGGAAGTCTATAGAGTGACTCCTGATGATATCACCTAGAGGGAGCATATATAAAGAGAAAAGAACTGGACCAAGGCTGACTAAAGTACGTGGAGATTGGTTATCACTGACACAAACAAACTGATATCGGTCTGAAAGATAGGACTGGAACCAGTCTAAAGCAGTGCCTCTGATTCCAAGTTGATATTCCAGTCTCCTTAGTAAGATCTGGTGGTCAACTGGATCAAAAGCAGCACTGAGATGTAACAAGAAAAGCACTGAAACAAAACCATGGTCAGACGCCATTAAGAGGTCATTAGTGACTTTAACCAGTGCAGTCTCAGTGCTAGGATTCATTCTAAAACCAGACTGGAAGGACTCAGATAAACTATTGTTATTAAGGTGTTCACAGAGCTGGTTGGCAATGATTTTCTCAAGGATTTTTGAGATGAAGATAAGATTAGAGATTGGCCTGTAGTTTGCTAAAGTTCCTGGATCAAGGGACGGTGTCTTAAGGAGAGGTTTGATTATTGCAACTTTGAACGTAAGAGGAACGTAACCTGTTGTTAGGGACAGGTTGATGAGGTCAAGTAAGGAGGTGGCGATCAAAGGCAGCACTTCCTTTAACAACTTGGTCGGAATTGGGTCAAGGAGGCAGGTCGATGATTTATAGGAGGAGATGATAGTGGTCAGCTGACGCAGGTCAATGGGGTCAAATGAAGATAGTGACCTGTCTGTATCCCCAGCTGATCCTGAATAGCAGCAACAGGGGGTAGATTAACTGCAGTAGATGCTAGGTGTTTGTTAATTGCTTGTCTGATCTTTATAATTTTGTTCTTGAAGAAATTCATCGCCACTCATGAGATGTGTGGGAACACACTGCTCAGTGGAGTTATGACTCTGAGTCAGCCTGGCTACAGTGCTGAACAGAAACCTGGGGTTCTGCTTATTTTCCTCAATTAGAGAGGAGTAGTATCTGGCTCTGGTATTACACAGAGCCAGCCTGTAAGTCTTCAGACTATCTTTCCAGGTTAGAAAAATACTGGTGTTTTTGGTTGAACACCATTTCCTCTCTAATTTGCGTGCTAGCTGCTTTAGGTGGCGAGTTTCTGGAGTAAACCAGGGGGCAGATCTTGGTCTAGAGATAATCTTTTTTGTTTGGGGTGCAGCCGAGTCAAGAGTCTCACGAAGGGAGGTAACAAAGCTATCAGTAAGGTGATCAATGAGGAAGGGACTCAGGCTTTTCGTGGCAGCCTAACCCTAACCCTAACCCAAAGTTGAAAGTAATTAAAGAGTGGTTGGAAATAACTGGGTTAAGGGGGGAAACGGTCAGGTGTTTCATTTCAACACCATAAGACAAGGTCCAGGGTGTGGTTGAAGCAGTGTGTGGGTTCATGCTCATGCTGGCAGAAGCCAATGGACTCGACTATAGAGGCGAATGCTGTACTGCAGCTGTCACTGACCACATCTACATGAATACTGAAGTCACCGATGATAATGATTTTGTCAGTTTTGAGAACTAGGTTTGAAAGAAATTCTGGAAATTCAGACAGAAAATCTGAATAGGGGCCTGGGGCCCGATACACTACGACAAGTAGGAGGGGCTGTGTCTTCCAGCTTTGGTGACACAAGCTGATGATAAGGTTTTCAAATGAATTATAATCAATATTAGGTTTTAGAGTAATTAACAGACAACGATCAAAGACGACTGCCACCCCCCCTCCACGGCAGAACATCGAGGGACATGAGAATTAATATGGCTGGGAGGAGAAGCCTCATTTAGGCTAACATAATCACCCTCACAAAGTCAAGTTCCTGAGAGACACAACACATCAATGTTGTTTTCAGAGATTAATTCATTAACTAGAATGGCTTTGGAAGACAGGGAGCGGACATTAAGTAAGTGACTGAGGAACTCCTGGTTTTTATAAGATTGTTGAGGGTCGCTCCTCTGCTGTCTCTGTCTGGACAGTCGGGGGACAGACACAGTCTCTATGGGGTTCTGTGTGGGTGACTGAAGAGAGGGAAGCACAGAGGAGTTTATTAGACTGCTCCTCTGCCTTCTGGTCTCAACTCTGAGTCAGGATGGGGCAATATAGCATATAGCTGTTGAGACATTCTCACTAAAACATAAACAATATTTTGCACAAACACAAGCTTTACATTTGTGTCCATCATCACTCGGCCAGCGACACCGTCACAGACTCGGCTTGGCCCGATAAATTCAGCGCCCCAAAGCCAAAATTATGGACGATGCTGACTGGATACATTTCTATTGCTATGACGCATAACAGCATAGCAACAGGTCAGCCATTGGCTCTGCTGCTGACCTGCTGGACCCAGGAGCTAAGAGACTTCAGGAGACGAGCCGGGATATGCCCATCATTTTTACCCAAAATATGATTTATATTTTATATATGACATCTATATCGTGTATGACATTTTAATCAGACTCAAAATTGATTGTTGATTTAAAAATGTTTTAAAAATGCTGTTTTTTAAAAAATCCAAAATACCTGTGGGTGGGGGTATGGTGGGGTGGCACAATGGTTCTGAAGTTTATCTGCACTGCTACAGTAAGCTACACTAAGCTATCGTCAGATATGTTAAGTACTTACTTTAATTAATGCAAAGCTTCTTCATTCACAGCACTCATAAATAAACATTTTAATAAAACATTAAAATGTTCTGTGATCTCACAAGGAATTAAAGGAAGTTTTGCCCTGTAAAAATCAGAACTTCAGTCTGAATTTTCCACAGTCAGAGTAGCGCCACCAAACAAAGTGATCTCTAGCTGGTCTGGAGACAGAAGGATTGTGGAGTGGATGTCCACAGCGATCTGAGGGCTCTACCCATCAGTGGTAGAGAGAGAAATGAGCCACAAGGCTCTCCATGTCCATGTCTATGCCCCCCCCCCCTCTCCCCGCCCCCACCCCCCACCCCGGACCTGGCGAAGAGGCTGAAGACGAGACATGATGTAGTAGTAACAGTGCTTATGTTGTACTGTTGTGGTGCTATTGTAGAGGGCTTTGGTACTATTGTAATACTATCTGGTGTTCTACTAGTACTGCACATTTTGCCCAGTCACTCACACACACACACACACACACACACACACACACACACACACACACACACACACACACACACACACACACACACACACACACACACACACACACAAACACACACACACACATAGTGAATGGGGAGGAGGCTCTTTGATCTGTGAGTGGCTCCATTTACCAGAGCTTTATTAGGTCTGTAGAAAGAAAAGCAAAACACACACACACACACACACAGGAACACACACGTACACAGAGAGGGGAACGCACACACAGAACGAGCGACAGACATTCCGTGACTGGAACGATGCTGCACATGAGCTCTGAGATTATTCTTCCTCCAGCGTCACTGATGTGACAGCCGCAGTTGGTTTTTCTGTCTCTCTGTGTCTCTGTATCTCAGTCTCTTTATATCTCTGTATCTCTGTATGCGTGTTTTCCTGTCTCTCTGCATCTCTGTTTGTCTCGGTCTCTCTGTATCTCTGTCTCTCTGTACCCGTTTTTCTGTATCTCTGTCTCTCTGTATCTGTCACTGTATCCCTCTCTCTCTGTTTGTCTCTGTCTCTCTCTCTGTCTCTGTATCTCTATTTTTCTGCCTCTGTTTCTGTCTCTGTCTCTCTTTCTGTATCCTTGTCGCTCTGTATCTCTGTTTATCTTGGTCTCTCTGTCTTTCTGCAGCTCTGTTTCTGTATCTCTAGCTCTCTGTATATCTGCATTTCTGTATCCCTGTCTGTGTCCTTCTGTATCTCTTGTCTGTCTCTGTATCTCTGTGTGTCTCTGTTTCTCTGTCTAACACTTGGTGTCTAAACGTTGCTGTTGCTGCAGCTGCTTGTTGCTGTCGGTGTTTCCTCAGCATGTCTCTTCTTGCAGGAGGACAGAGGATAATGTGATGGATCTCGATCTATGGATATTGATCGATGTTGTTCAATGGATGTTGATCGATGGATGTTGATCGATGGATGTTGATCGATGGATGCTGATCGATGGATGCTGATCGATGGATGCTGATCGATGGATGCTGATCTCTAGACCCCAGTGAAGATGGGACTGTCAGGCTGAAGCAGCTCGGTGACACTGTAAGCACAAGGCTGAGACTGACAGTTGTAGTGAAGTACTGCTTTAGTATTGCAGTATTATAGCATTACTTTTGCAGTTGTGCACTATTATAGTGCTACTGTAGTACTACAGATACTGCTGGACAGGACATGTATCAAGTCTGATATCAGGAGGCAGCTCTGCATGTTCAGTCTGCTCCGCCAACAGTAGTGCGCCATAAACCAGCAGTACTGCAGTATTACTACAGTATTACTACAGCAGTGCTACACCAGTTCTTCAGTATTACTACTCCAGTACTTCAGTATTATTATAGCTGTAGCAGTTGCTGTGAGTACCAAGAGTGTTTTTTTCAGGGGTTGATTAAGTCAGCAGATCAATCGTTTATTCAGTTTCTTGTTCAGTTCCTAGTTTCCAGTCTAGTTCAGTTTCAAGATCATTCATTTAGCTCACTGAGGTTTAATTGGTCAAATCAATGAAACTCATCAATGCATGAACCAGATCCTTGCTAGTCTCAATGGTTTTTAGCAAATCAGCAAAAGAATAGAGGGAAGTAAAAATGTTGATATTGTTCAGGTGTTCCTCCACCAACAGTCATATCAATATTGAGTTTTGATAAGATTTTGATGTGTTTTATTGATTACCAGTACTGGACCTAGTAGTAGTCAGTAATGGTACTGAATCAATTTATTATGGAGCAACATTACTCCAACAGAGGTGTTAATTCTGTATTGATGGCGTATTGAAGTATCAATCAAGTATTACTACTATACTCCCCATGTTTTTCAGCTGATCAATACTAACAATCAGTATCATCAATATCTGTCTGATAGGGAGTGATGTGACCATGATGCTGCCAGTCTCCAGGTTCAAATGTCAACCCGTCACATTGGTTACAACATCTGCCCCCTGGATGTCCATCAGCACTGACCCCACCCCTCCCTGGTTGTGGTTGGCCTATTGGTCAGGAGCAGTGTACCAGCCCACCCCCCCTCTCCTCTTCTGCCCCCCTGCTGTGTGGATACCTGAACACAGTAACCTGGTACAGGTAACACACACAAACCTAGTGATCAACACACACCTTCCAACATACACACACAAGGGGACATACACACACACACACACACCTTGTGACACACTGAGATGGCCTCTTGGCCACTTTGTGTTCTTGCTGGCCTCTCTGTGTTCCTCCTTCTTCAGGTTCCTCTTGTTTAGCTAGAGGAACCTGAGGAGGGAGGCGACCCATGCCACCTCTGGCCTCATCTATAAAGGCATGGCCTCATCCAAGATGGCTTTCTCTCCCTTCTGTGTGGCTTTGGTCATGTTCTGACAGTGATATATGCACTGTCAGCAGAAAAAATTCCTGGCATTAGTCTTGAGGCCTGCTACACACACCTACCTGTGCGATCCGCTATATATTTAAAAAGGTGCTAATTAAAGAAAGAAGAAGAAAGAGAAGTTTGAAGAAAATTCCCAAACTCCCATGCTGCACTGACCCACCAAACACCAAGTATGCAGTGTAAGAGAGAGAGAGACTGATGGAGAGAGACAGAGAGACAGACTTGCTTCTGGATAGGGTTCTACTGCGTCCTATGACTAAGGAACATTTTGAATCCTTGTTGTTGTTACAGTGGGAACGACCGGCTGTGGATGTTGTTCCTCTCCTCTCTCCATTCTATCCTCCATCACCCCTTCATCATCCTCAACCTCTCCACAAGGTACACACACGTAACACACACACACACACACACACACACACACACACACACACACACACACACACGTTGACCTGATGTTTACACCCTGCTTCTAACAGTTCTCTGGCAGCTGGATGACATCAGAGGAGGTGGGTGTGTTTAGGAGAGACAAGCCTTTCCTCGTGACCAATCACATCATTCCAAACCTGGGAGGGCACACACCCCAGTTGCGCCTGGTGCTGTCATCCTCTCAATGCTCCGGTGAGACTGGGTGTCAGCGTGTGTGTATTTATGTATATGAGTGAGAGAAAGTGGTCTGGTCAGTGTGTGTGTCTGGACTCATCCAGAAGGGTCCTGATGAAGGTGGAATCAAAGATTCTTGTCCTTGTTTCCATTTTAATCAATTTTAAAAATCTGCCTCGAGTATCTCAAGTCTCTGGATGTTGTAGGGCTGTCCTGGTTGACACGCCTCTGCAACATCGTGTGACAGTTGGGAACAGTGCCCCTGGAGTGGCAGACTGGGGCGGTGGTCCTTCTTTTTACATAGGGGGACCGGAGGGTGTGTTACAACTATCGGGGGCTCACACTCCTCAGCCTCTCGGGGAAAGTCTATTCCAGAGTACTGGAGAGGAGAGTCCGGCCGATAGTCAAACCTCGGATTCAGGAGGAACAGGAGGAGCACTGGACCAGCTCTATACCCTCCACAGGGTGCTCGAGGGTTCATGGGAGTTTGCCCAACCAGTCCACATGTGCTTTGTGGACTTCGTGTGACCGTCATGGCGTTGTGTGGGAGGTGCTCTGGGAGTACAGGGTTGGAGGTCCTCAGCTGAGGGCCGTGCGGTCCCTGTATGACTGGTGCAGGAGCTTGGTTCACATTGCCGGCAGTAAGTCACACCTATTCCTGGTGCATGTAGGCCCCCGACAGGGCTGCCCTTTGTCACTGGTTCTGTTCAATATTTTTACGGACAGAATTTCTAGGCGTAACAGGGTGCCAGAGGCAGTCCGGTTTGGGAGCCGTGGGATTTCAGCTCTGCTCTTTGCAGATGATGCTGTCTTGTTGTCTCCTTCGAACCAAGACCTCCAGCATTTTGAGCAGCTGCATGTTTATCTGAGCTTTAAAGGAACTGAAGGGTAACTGGAGGATGATTCACCCTCATCTAAGGGCAGCTGGCACAGCCTTAACATGACATGTTGGTGCTCCACCATGTGGGGTCCCAACACACACCCGTTGACTGTCACACACACAGAAAATTATGATGACAATGAAGATGAGGTTATGAAGGTGACCTCAGAGGAACCGTCACTAAGGTTTCATGAAAAAAAGATTTTAACAATTAATTAGTGAATATTGGTGATTGATTTTTGATGATTTAACTAATGAGTTAGTTTCAGCTCCTGAGATGAATCTGTTTCCAGGTCAGTTCACAGGAGATGAGATGAAGACCAGAGACATAGAGCAAGAAGCCTCATCCTCATCTCCTTCCCCATCCTCCATCTCCCTCTCTTCCTCCTCCACCTCCTTCCCTGTGCACCTCCTCTCAGTTTCTCCGCTGTGCTCACTACTCTTCACTGTTCCCCTTAACAGTGAGTCTAATTTTTTCTTGTTATCAGCCAGTTTAAACCCTGATACCAATACTCTGATCAATATTCTGATTAGGCAGATCACATTTCATGGTTCCTATGGCCAATAGGAGCCATTGAAGAGTATTACCTCTTCTTCAACTTCTTCACCAATCAATGTCTAGTAAAGTCAGAACACTGTGTGTGTGTGTGTGTGTGTGTTCAGCAAACCTCTGGCCTCATTTCAATGATTAACTTTGTCATAAACAAGGGATACATCTGTTTAGGGGTGTGTGTACATGTGTGTATGTGAATTCTGGATTCTACCATTAATACAATAGATATAAAAGTGATCAATATCTACAAAATGATGGTATCTGCTTGTAGGTGGATCTTACTGGGAGTGGACGCGGCTCCGAGTGCAGAGAGGAAAGGGGGCATGGCCTCCCATTCTGAATGATCCACAGTGCAGAGGGGGGGAACCAGTCAGCAGACTGGAGGCAAGATGTCTGCTGCCCACACAGGTAGGTCAGTGACCAATCACAGCTAGAGCTCAACTGAAACTGTGTGTGTGTTTGAGTGGTTTCTCTTATCCAGGACTCTGTTGTTGGACCTGTCTCTGTCTTGTAGAATTGCATTGATAGGTGGACTGTTGTACCTGTTCAGGTAAGTGCACCCGCTTGTCTGTCTGTTGGTCTGTCTGTTTGTCTGTCAGTCTGTGCCTGCCTGCCTACCTGTCTATCTGTCTGTCTGTGTCTGCCTACCCCTCTGTCTGTCTGTCTGTCTGTCTGTCTGTCTGTCTGTCTGTCTGTCTGTCTGTCTGTCTGTCTGTCTGTCTGTCTGTCTGTCTGTATGCCTGCCAGTCTGTGCCTGCATGCCTATCTGTCTGTCTGCCTTTGTCTGCATTTGTCTCTGTCTGTCTGTGTCTGCCTGTCATCTTCAACATGAGAAGATCAGAGCTCTGAGAGGAAGAGGAGCAGCTGGTGAGAAAGACACTGTCCTGGTATGACCTCTGAACTCCACAAGAGCAGGACATTAGCTGAGCTAATGATGAAGAACACCTCTCACCTCCAGTCAGGCTGTAGCTGCAGACTGTCAGAGGACCATAGGTTCTCCAGCCCAGTAGCTAAAGGAACCATAGCTTGTCCAGCCCAGTAGCGAGAGGAACCACAGGTCCTTCATCCTAGCAGCTTGAAGAACCACAGGTTCTCCCCACTAGTGAAGCCATCATCACAACATCCTACTCTTCCAACTCTATGTGTCCCACCGTCATGGACAGCCTTGAAGAAGTCTACAGACAGATTTTAGTCACTGGCTGTTACAATGACAAATTTATGAATAAATCCTGAATTGATTTGACTTTATTGGATAATAGTGTCATCCTTTTATTTAGATTCGTCCATCCATCCTCTCTTCAAAGCTTTCTTCCAGAATTGCTCTCCTCACTAACTTCAAACAAAGTAAGATCTCTCGCTTCGACATCCTATCTCTCTGTCTCTCTCTCTCTGCCTCTCTCGCTCTGTCTGTCTCTCCACCAGTCTTCTGAGTTTTAATAGTTTTGTTTGTTGTGCCAGAGAGACAAGCGATGCTCCTGTCGACAGGAAAAACCATGGACAACAAACAGGTGAGATCAGGGCACCTGTACACCTGCACACTACTACTGTGCCATACTGTAATATACTTATGTACTGCGCTGTACTGTGTGTGCAGTGTTTATCTGCAGACATAGGAGATGAGGAAAATGAATATGGCAGGAGAGACAAACGTCCAGTTGCTTCCACTCCTGTCCCGGGGTCGCCATGGTAACTTCTCATTGTTCATGGTGATTTATACAATATTAATAGAGTTTCCATGACAACAAGCTAGTGGTGTTGTTTCAAGTGGTGTTGACGCACTCAGGTGTGTGGTATGGACTGGAGATGACCGCGTCTTCTTCTTCAATCCCACAATCCACCTGTCTGTCTGGGAGAGACCTGGAGAGCTGATTGGTCGAGACATCAGTCACATCATCAAAGACCCACCCCACAAGAGGAAGAGAACGACACCTGCAGGTCTGTCTCTCACCTTCCTGTCTCTGTCTCACCTGTCTGTCTCACCTGTCTGTCTCACCTGTCTGTCTCACCTGCTCTGTCTCTCTGACAGACAGCAGCTCCTGCCATCACCCATCTGGTTGCAAAGTTAACGACACAGGTGATGAAAACCACCTCAAAAGGAGTAGGTGAGTAAGAGCCCAGAGGTCAAAGGTCAAAACTGTTTGTTTCAGTTCATTGATTTGTGACACAATAGTTATTTTTCCTAACATCCGCTCTATATCTTGCTATGGGTTGTAACCCCTGCATCAGACCTCAGAGGCATCTATCTTGCAATGCCAACCCTGAATGGCCAGTGAAATGCATCACTTTATGCAGCCCTTATTCAAAAAGCTCTTCTCACTTCAAGCATATCTTTCGTCAGAGCTGCACAGCTCAACAGTCCACAGACGGATCTTCTCCTTGGCTTCCATTGCCAGGTGCTGGCAGTGACTCTTGGATGAAAGTGAGAGCCCACAGGGCCAAGTCTACCTGACTTGTTTACATCGAAAAGCTTCTGGAGACAGTTAACCCATCAGGCTTCCATCTCCATGCAGGTTTGAGGCAGAGAGGGCCTCAGCATATGGCACCAGCAGATGGTGACATTGACATGGCTGCGGCCTTTCCTGCTAAGGATGACGCCTTAGAGCTGGAGTACAGTGAAGACCAGGACACCATTGCAACCTCCTCATTTCAGCAAAGCCCAGTACAAGGACTGCCTTGTGGGAGATAGATGAGAGTGGCACCAGCACTGATATGCTCGATGTGTGCAAACACGGCACAAAGGCTGGATATCCCCTGCAATAAGTAGAGCATGTCCAAGTGGTTGGTGGCAGCACGTCTTAGGGTGGAGCACAGCTTTTAATTCCTGACCAGCAGTGTTCAGAAGTTCAAGGCTCGGTAGCAGATAAGAATGATTTTAATGCATCCTCAAACATCCTCTGTTTGAGGATGGAGCATTGATACTTGATTTTTATATATGTGTGTATGTGTGTGTTTCTGATACTTGAATTGTTTGCTTGAATGAACCCAATAATGGAAAGTTTTTGTTTTGTTTTTGTCTTTGTCTTCTCTCTGTTTCTCTCTCTCTAGAACAGTGGAACCAATGTCCCTTGCCCCTTGTGCAGGAGACATTAAGCTTGTCACACCAGAGCTTCGTATTGCTCATTTTAGGGAAATGATGCTTGAAAGGGGGGTAAGACATGCACACGCACGCACGCACGCACGCACGCACGCACGCACGCACGCACGCACGCACGCACGCACGCACGCACGCACGCACGCACGCACGCACGCACGCACAGACCTGGCAGACACATGTTTTGTGTCCTAATGCCTGTGTCCAGGTGTCAGCGTTTTCCACCTGGGAGAAGGAACTGCACAAGATGGTGTTTGATCCCAGATACCTGCTGCTGACCTCAGATCAGAGGAAACAGGTTAATCTATCTATCTATCTATCTATCTATCTATCTATCTATCTATCTATCTATCTATCTATCTATCTATCTATCTATCTATCTATCTATCTATCTATCTATCTATCTATCTGGCAAAATTATGATGTTATGATGCCACCTGTGTGTGCAGGTTTTTGATCAGTTTGTGAAGAGCAGGGTGAAGGATGAGTACAAAGAGAAGAAGAGTAAACTTCGGAGAGCCCGAGAAGAGTTTAAGCAGCTGCTCGAAGAAGCTCAGATCACCACCAGGTGGCGCTTTTTGGGTTATTTCTCACAGCTTTTATCATGTGGTCCAGCAGGTGCTCTTCCAGTTGTCAGACATGTAGTGTGTTCATCTCTACAGATCGACCTTTAAGGAGTTCTGTTCCTGTTACCGTGGAGACCAAAGGTTCAACGCCCTCAACAGAAAGAAGGAACAGGAAGTGATATTCCGTCATTTCATCGCTTCCTTAAAGAAACGAGACAAGGAGAACAGAGCCAGACTGAGAAAGATAAGATGAGTATGTTGAAAACCTTTCAGAGTATGTTGGGAACCTTCCTCAAACCTTTTGTAGAACCCTTCCAAAGCCTCCCACACCGCCAGAACCACCTGCTCAGGTACCAAGCAAAACTGTGGTTCCAGGAAGGTTCTGGTTCCAGAAGCTGCTGCTCTTGTTGGAGAAGAGCCATTGGAACCAGCGCCACTGAGCACCAGACACCTGGACACATGGACACCTGGACAATAGGGTTAGTTTGGGTTCACCCGTTTGACAGTCATACAGGTTTAATGGAGTGGTGTCATCAGGACCTGCTGATCCACATCCAAAGAGAACTGGACTGAACTAGACTTCTGTGTCTGTGTCTCTCTCTCTCTCTTTCCATCTCTCTATTTCTCTCTCTCTCTGTCTGTCCATCAGTCTGAACAAAATAACTACAATTTGTTAAATTAACTAAGCAGTCATGAAACTGCCCTGAATGAACCATCAAACCCAAAACTCATCGTTGTGAATACATGACATGATATTTGGAGCAAACCCGAGAACTTCAGTTTACGTTCTGATATTGGATAGATCTTTGACTCAAACCTGACATGAGTGAAGGAAGCAGTGCAGACGAATAGATGTAGCTGACCTGTAGGTGTAGATATGTTCTATGTTTTATCTCCTGCTTTATCTCCTTCTTTCTCTGGTTGTTGTTATCAAAGAATCACTTGTACATGAGGAATGTACAAGGACCTGTTGTCAGAGAAAATTCAGATACCTGCTCAGGTGTGGAAACCCACCGTCCCCACAGTCTTCACTGTCCTCACTGTCCCCATTGTTCCTACTGTCCTCACTCCTCCCAAGTCCTCCAGTATTTGTTAACAGTAGCTGCTGTACACAAAGATATTGTGAAGTGAGTTCGTCTGTACCTTCACCTGTACCACCAGCACTTGCTGTGATTAGGCAGGGTTCCAGGGTTCTGACTGGATGTTTCTTAGTGTCATATGTGGAGATGATCATTGTGTTTGGACATGTCATTGGTTGCTGGTCCTGGTGTGTTTTTAAATTAAACTGTTCTTCAAACATTTGTGTCTTCACTGCAGAGTGGTTTGAGTTAGTCTTTAATTTCTCAACTGTGGATGTTTTGACTCATTAATGTAACATGAATAATCATGAAGATGTTTTTCTTCATGAGCTGTTGGTCACACTGATGGTTGCATGTTTCATATACATTTTTGTTTTTCTGTGGTGAGTACATGTATGATGAACACGGATAAAGAAATGCTCGATGACATGTATTACACCGTGTTCCAAATTATTACGCTAATAATATTTCTCTCAGATTTTCCTAAATTATCTATATGAATGGCAGTCATCATACTTCTCCAGTCATCAGCCATTAGAGTACATTTCAAATGTTTTTGAACGAACCTCCCAATGATAGCAGTTCATTAAAAAAAAATAAAAAACACAAAATGCACGTTCCAAATTATTACGCACAATAGAGTTTCCAAACATTTTATTGTCATAAAGAACCAAAAAAAAGGTCATTTGTGAAATTATAAGCATTAGCAAATCATGACTAACTGAAATGTTACTGAAATCAAATCAAAAACTTTTTAAATCCAAACATTATTACAGGTGAAGTCACATCTTAATATAGGGCTCCTTGTTCAAAAGGACCATCTCAATTCTCCCATCCATTGAATTTGTCAGTTTTTGGACAGTATCTGCTTCAATTTCTTTGCCTCCCGCCATCATAAACACTTCTCTCAATGATGCTTAATGAGGTTCGAGGTCAGTGGAGGATGGGGGCCCACCATAAGTTTGTCTTCCCTTATGCCCATAGCAGCCAGAGCTGCAGATGTTTTCTTTGCAGCATGAGACGGTGCATCGTCCTGTATGAAAATTATCTTGTTTTGGAAAGCATGATTTTTCTTTTTGAACCATGCCAGGAAGTGTTCTTCGAGAAACTCCATATACATTATGGATGTCATTTTCACACCGTCAGGGATCCTAAAAGGGCTGACAAGCTCTCTCCTCATGATTCCAGCCCAAAACATTACTCCACCACCTCATTGTTGGCGCCGTAGCCTTGTTTGCATGGGGTGGCCATCAACCAACCATCCACCACTCCATCCATCTGGAACATCGAGGGTGGCACGGCATTCATCAGTGAACAGAACAGTTTTGAAGTCAGTCTTTATGTATTGCCGGGCCCACTGGAGCCATTTCTGCTTATGTGCAATGGATAGGGGGGGTTGACGCACAACTGCAAACCTCTGGAAGACCCTGCATCTTGTTGTTCGGGGCATGTTGGAGGCACCAGCATCGTCAAAAACGTGTCTACTACTATAAAAGGGCATTTTCACAGCTGCTCTTTTGATCCTACGAAGTTGCCTGTAGGAAAGAGTCCTTGATTTTCCTCTCAGCATGCACACGTGTGTGCTCTGAATCGGTACATACTTCTTGATTGTGCAATGATCACATAGAAGTCTCTTGGCAATTTTCATTGTTGTCATGCCTTGACCCAAACATTCAACAAATTGTTCCCTTTCAGCTGCAGAGAGGTCCTTTGTCTTGCACATTTTGATTGAAAATGGTTGGCTGCTTAATAATGTGGAACAACCTTTTGTAGTTTTCCCTTTAAGTTGACTCATCTGCCAAACTAATTAGCACAGGTGTCTGCAATTGGTTTCAGTGGATATGCAGAGCCCCGACACACATTACCTTACCACTCTTAAACTGTTTTTGCATAATAATTTGGAATGCAGTGTATATGAACATGGTGTAAATAAGATGAAATTATGTTGTGTTAGAACACGTCATATGATGAGAATGTACACTATAAACATGCACGATTGTGAGAACATATATGATGAGAACGTGCTCTGTGATAGGAAGAAGTTTAAGTTCTTATATTAGAACAGAAAGTCGTAAGATAGCATGTTGTATGATGTGAACATGCATGATGAGAATATATGTGATTTGAGCACGTTATTTCATAAGAACATGTAGGATGAGAACATGTTGCATCTTGAATGACCTCAGCGTATGTTTCCTCCTGCTCTACCTCCTTCTGTTCATCATTCTCCTCCTCTACCACCTCCTGCTCCCCATTCTCCTCTACCTCCTCCTGCTCCTCGTTCTCATGCTCTACCACCTCCTGCTACTTTTTCTCCTCCTCCATCTCCTCTTGCTCCTTGCTCTACTCCTTGTTCTCCTCCTGTTCCTCATTCTCCTCGTCTACGTGCTTCTGCTCCTCGTTCTCTTCCTCTTCCACGTCCTCCTGCTCTTCCACCTCCTTCTCTTTCTCTTTTCCTCATGTCAAATAATTTTGACAGTAAAATGTTTTTCTAGAGTGTTTCACCAGCAAATTACCTGTCAGAGGAGCAATGTATGTGTGTGTGTGTGTGTGTGTATGTGTTTGTGTAAGGTGCTCTTAGAAGAGGAGGGTCTGAGGTGATTCTTGAAGATAGAGAGGGATGTTTTGATGTTGGTACTTAGTTCCACAATCAGGGGAGCACAAAAGAAACCACTCTAGACTGTGACACACACACACACACACACACACACACACACACACAGTACTTGATGCAAGTTTTATAAAGGTAAAAGATTGAAACTAATAAGACAAGTTTCCCCAAAAAGACTGTTTAATTTGATTCACGTTTATATGATATAAGCATCTGTGTTTGTAGTATATTGCACTTGGTCATCAACTGTATTTTTATCTTCTTCCTGTAACTTTTGTGCCTTGACAGCAACACAGACAACAGCTCAACAACAGCAAAGAAATGCCGATATGTCTCATTCAGTGATGTGAAAGCTTTTGCTGTACCTAGTGATAAAGGCAGATTCAGCAATGCAAGAAATGTCATCTTCTCAACGTTTTGTGCAGCTGGGACAAAACTATGTCAGACACCCATATGCAGCTGGCTGGCTTGGTCTTCAGTGCTCAGTCTGAATCCTTAAACTGGATTATCATCTGAATGCCCAATCTTAGTAAAGACAGCATGGAACCCAATGTTCAGTTAGTCAAGCAACTGGACTTCTTCTGGGGTTTGAAGACGTTTCGTCCTTCATCCGAAGGGCTTCTTCAGTTCTGGTTGGTTTGGGGGAAAGCCAGGATTTAAAACTCTCTGGATGTGGGTGGGACTGTGGATGTGGGCCATTCCCCTCGTTATGTGACAAGGGGTCACATGAGTGAGCATTAGCACATTAATGCCTGTGGCAGTGAATGGTCACATGATGGGCCATTGACACCTGTGGTGGTGAGCCACACCCCCTCATCAAGTGACGAGATGGGGCCATTAACGTGTTAATAGCTCTTCCACTTCATCAACTAGTGTCAACTAGTGTCAATGTGAGAAAGATTGGGGTTGAGTGGGTCCTCATGATCACAGGGTCCAGAGGGTGTTAACTGCTGTGATGTTGATGAGCAGTTGAACTTCCTGGGGTGGGATCTCAAGGCAGAGTGGTATGTGGCAGACAAACGATGACGCAGGCCTCCTCCTCTGTTTAGAGTAGGTCTTTCCAAATGAGTGTAGATGGCCTCCTTTACTCCTCTCTCAAACCATCTATCCTCCTTGTCCAAAATGTGCACATCAGTGTCCTTAAAGGAGTGTCCTTTCTCCTTTGTGTGTATGTAGACTGCTGATTGTGGTCCTGTTGTAGCTGATCTCCTGTGTTGTTACATGCGTTTGTGGAGCGGTTGTGTGGTCTCTCCAATGTATAGGTCCGGGCATTCCTCTATGCACTGTACTGCATAGACCACATTGTTGAGTTTTTCTTTTTGAGTTTTGTCCTTAGGGTGAACCAGTCTCTGTCTGAGGGTGTTTCCTGGCTTGAAATAAACTGGGATGTTGTGTTTGTGGAAGATTCTCCTTAGTTTCTCCGATAATCCAGATAAATATGGAACCACCATGTGTTTCCTTCGGCTCCCTGTATCTGTGCTGGTTTCACTATTCTGTCTGTTCCTCCTTTTGATAAAGGTCCAGTTGGGGTAGCCACAGGTTCTCAGCGCTTGTCTGATGTGTGTGTGCTCCTTTTCCTTTCCTTCTGTTTTCGATGGGATGCTCTCTGCTCTGTGTTGCAGGGTCCTGATGACGCTGAGTTTGTGTTCCAGGGGGTGATGGGAGTCAAAGAGGAGATATTGGTCCGTGTGTGTAGGTTTCTTGTAGACCTCAGTGACTAGATTCCCCTCCTCCTCTGCGATAACTTTGCAGTCCAGGAAAGGTAGTTTTCCGTCAGCCGTGTCTTCCCTGGTGAACTTGATGTAGTTGTTGACTGAGTTGATGTGTTTGGTAAAAGCCTCCACTTCCTGACTTCTTCTAATTTTGCACCATGTGTCGTCCACATATCTAAACCAGTGGCTGGGTGTGGTTCCTTTGAAAGAAACCAACGCTTGGTTTTCTACCTCCTCCATGTAGAGGTTGGCCATGATAGGTGACACAGGCGAGCCCATGGCACAGCCGTGTTTTTGTCTATAGAAATCACCGTTGTATTTGAAATAGGTGGTGGTGAGGCAAAGTTCCAGGAGTGTGCAGATCTGGTCCACTGTGAGGTTGGTTCTGGTGTCCAGGGAGGTGTCCTGTAGTAGTCTGGTTCTGACTGCCTCCGTGGCCTGTGGTGGGGATGCAGGTGAACAAAGAGGTGACATCAAATGACACCATAGTTTCATCTGGGTCCATTTTCAAGTTCTTGATTTTATTGGTGAAGTCCGTGGAGTTGTGGATGTGGTGAGGGCTGTGTCCCACCAGGGCTCCTAGAATGGTAGCTAGGAGTTTGGCGATGTTGTAGGTGACCGAGTTGATGCTGCTCACGATGGGTCTGAGAGGAGCACCGTCTTTGTGGATCTTAGGTAGACCATGTATGCATGGGATGGAGTCGCCGGGGTGTATTCTCCAGGGAGTTTTAAATCCTGGCTTTCCCAAAACCAACCAGAACTGAAGAAGCCCTTCGGATGAAGGACGAAACGTCTTCAAACCCCAGAAGAAGTCCAGTTGCTTGACTAACTGAACATTGGATACCATGACCTGGATGAATGAGAATCTCCACAGACGTACAGCATGGAACACCTCCAGAAGCTCTGTGACTCTTTTGACTCTCATGTGTGAGAATATATCAGCTATATATCAGCTATATATCAAACTTCCGAGAGGATCCTGTGTGCAGTACTATAGTGTGTCTGCAGTACTAAGATCTGTCTGCAGTACTAGAGTCTGTCTGCAGTACTAGAGTGTGTCTGTAGTACTAGAGTTTGTCTGTAGTACTGGAGTCTATCTGCAGTACTGGGATCTGTCTGTAGTACTGAAGTCCATCTGTAGAACTAAGATCTGTCTGTAGAAATAGAGTCGGTCTGTTGTAGTAGAGTCTGTCTGTGGTAGATGATGTTGTGGCTGAGTCTCCAGGAGGGGGCAGCAGAGCTGCAGTGCTGGAACAGTGAAGGATGCTGGGAGGAGGAGGAAGAGGAGGAAGACGCCAGAGGAGGCTGCAGGGATGAAAACAGCATCGACAAAATGACTCTCTGACAGATAGAGAAACAGACAGACATAGAGACAGAGAGACAGACAGATAAAGAGATAAAGACACAGAGACAGGCAGGTGCAGGAGGCTGCTGCTGGCAGCAAGGACATACACACACACACACACACATAGACAGTAAGCTGCAGTCAAGCTAGTTAGCATGCTCAGTATAGGATTCTGACCTACTCGCGCGCACACACACACGCACACACACAGTCACAGCATCCCAGACATACGCAGCAATGCAGTGTCTGTGGCCTCTAATTGGGTGGTAAGTAATCTATTTCTTCTTCTGTCTGTGCATGCGAGCATGCGTGTGTGGTGTCTGTGTGTGTGTTGTGCGTACGTGTGTGTGTGTGTGTGTGTGTGTGTGTGTGTGTGTGCACCACAAGGCCTGCTCTATCATGCGATGGAGTTGCTATGGAAACAGTCATGTATGAAACAGTCATGTGTGGCTGCTGTCAGTTGCTCAGGTAGTGTTGTCTCACCTGTCAGCATCAAACACAACTGAAATACACACGATTAAGTTCAGGTAGTAGACAAAGCTCTGGGACAAAAAAAGTAAAAGTGAACAGACACTAGTACAACTATTAGCTGTTGTACTACTACTACAGTGACTGTGACTGATATGCATATGCCTGTGTCTGTGTCACTTGGGCCGGAATGGAAGAAAAAGTGCCCCAATGTGCGGAGACCCCCCCGTGCAGTGTTTGCTCTGCCAGAAAGTCAAGTTGGTCAAGTCAAGTTTCTGTTGCAGTACACTTATGTCGCAACACACACCCGACATATGCTCGTATGTCACCCCCCCCCCCCCCCCCCCCCCCCCCATACACACACACATAAAGTCCCAGCCAGTATAATCTTACGGATCGCAGGTGTCATGTGTTCCTGTCACAGCACCCACACACATCCACTGTTTGACCCTGTGGCTAGTACACCCTTAAAATGAATCCGTCGCCACTGCCACTGTAATAAAAGGTTATCTCCAGGTCCCAAAACAGGTCATGTGTTTGTATGTGTGTGTGTGTGTCTGTGTGTGTGACCCTAGGGCTAGGCTAAAGCCCCCAGTATGCTTCCACGTAAATGGCACAGGCGTCTACGGCGTCTGTGGAGGTGGCACAGACGGATTTGTGCAGCAAATTATTTGAGACCTCGCGAACAATGGCACGTTGGTCGCGCATGCGCCCTACTGAACTCTCCACTCCAGTAGGAGGAGTCTCCACACCAGAAAGAGGAGTCTCCACACCAGTAGGAGGAATCGAGTACTCAAAAACCCCATTGACAGCGTGGGAGAGCTCATTTCTCCCCCACGAAGAAGTAGTTTGTTGTTGGTTGTCATGGAGGCATTGTCGGTACCCGATCTGTCTGGAAGTACCCGATCGGTGCTCCGTGTCCGCGCATGCGCAGTCTGTGTATTCTAGTCTGAGTGTTCACGACAATGCCCAGTTCGTCCCTTGCGGTTTGTTTAGATTCTATTACCTCAGGGTGGTGCAAAAGAGACTTAGAGCAGTGCCTTTCAGCTAGGGAGCCATCTTACTTACGAAACTTTATAACATTTCTTTGTAGTTTTAGTGTTTTATTCATTCGAGAATTACTTTTGAATTTTATAAAGCACTACTGGAATATATTTCCTCAGGAGAAAGATCTACTGTGGTGTCTGTGAAGAAGTTGAGACGGGCGAGAGACAATTTTATAATAAATAAATAATTTAAAAAGCTAGCAACTGCTGTAACTCAACAGGTATGAATCGGGCAAGCAAACCGTCCTTCTTCCTTACATGTCATGTACTTTTTCCTGAAACGTGATCAAACATCTTTGTGCGCATGTGCAGTATACACAGAGCACCGATCGGTTACTTCCGGACAGATCGGGTACCGACAGGCATCATGAGAGACATCGGCCAATAGGAACGCTGCTTCATCTGGACTCCTGGTTGTACATTTAAAGCTGCGAGGTGCTATGGAGCCGTGTTTAAATACGGGGACAATACGTCCACTTTAGCCCAGACATGTCCGCTTTTAATGACGCTTAAATTCATTAAAATGTCTGTTTAGGGTTTTTTAACCCTAACCCTAACCCAGTAGCACCCCACCCCAAATAATCAATTGTATTGATCATTTATTGTATATGTTTACGATTGTCAGCCTAATTTTAAGACGATCTCTTCGTCTGCTCCGGGGGCAGAGGCTTGTACTGCCCCCCTGTGGCTGGGCAGAGCATTACAGAGGTGGCACGGAAGCATGCTGGGGCCTTTAGGCTTTACACACTAGAAGAAACCCTGAAGTTGCAAAAGAGAAAGTAACTCATGGTGCTGTAGCTTGGTGTCCTGTCGTCCACAGGTACAGGTATAGTCAAACTTCAGACTGACTGACAGCTCACTGGGTCTACAGCTGTGGTGATGTCAAAGCGAGGATCGGGGGGGGCGGGGGAAGGGGGAGCGGCCTGATGCCATGGCAACTCTGCAAGCAGCAAATGAGGAGCTGAGAGCCAAATTGACGGACATACAGATAGAACTACAACAAGAGAAGAACAAGGTCAGAACCCAAAGAGCTGCTCTCTTGCAATGCCTAAACTCTTGTAGAGCTGAACTCTGCCACAGTAGATGTGCTATTGCACTGCATGGTATGGCACTGTAGGGTACAGTATGGTATGTTTTCACTACAGAGAACATTAAGCACAGACAACACAGTGATTTGTTTCACTGAATTAATTTCTGTGTGAGTGAATACATTTCCATTAATGACAACACACTGGGTGGAACCATCAGCATGGAAATGTTCCGACCAGCTGAAGCTGTTTATGGCCAGAGGAAGAGCAGTCTGAACTCAGCACAGACTGACTGGAGGAGATGGTGCATGCTAGTTATTGTTAGTTAGTGTCTGTGACTTAATGTTCATGTTGTACATTGATAGAAAAACTTAAAACACTACTTTTCATCCTGATCAGCAATAAAACACTTAAGGAGCAGGTAGTTGTTGCTGTGCTGATTTTATGGGCACCTGTTTTGGTTTTGATAAGCAGCTTAGTGACTAATGTGATCGCTGACTGTTGTTTCTGTGGCGTATGAGACGATGTTATGGTAGCCATGCTGCGATGACTCCGCCAACTGCAAGGTGGAACGAGAGGCAGTGGAGAAGCATTCCAACCGAGCTGCTGGATTTTGCTGTGCTGTACTGTACTGTTCCCAGCAGTGGAAAAGTGCCAAATGAGTACTGTACTACTGTAGATTAGTACCATACTGTAGTACTGTGCAGTAGTACTGTTGCTGTAGCTCTGGCACCCCTGCCACCCTCAGGTGAGCCGTCTGGAGCGAGAGAAGACTCAGGAGCTAAAGGCAGAGCATCACCGAGCGACAGTCACAGTGACAGAGCTGAAGACCAAACTCCACGAGGAGAAACAGAAGGAACTGGCTGTGACCAGGGAGACGTTACTACGGCAACATGAGATGGAGCTGATGAGGGTCATCAAGATCAAAGATGGAGAGATTCAACGTCTGAATGGTCTCGTGCTGACACTGAGGGATGGATCCACTGACAAGGTGATAAACTTGATACTCCTCAATTGGAAGAAAATCATGCCCCCCTCTCATGGGCGTTGGGTGGAGGATGTGATGTCCCACCTTAAACTTGAACAACTTAAATGCAGTTCCTGGGGCACTACCCATAGATCCCCATTATAAAGTAACTACCATTTCTATCTTACTTTTTTTTTCATATATATTTTACTCTATATATGCAGTCATGTATGTACAGGCCAATATTTGTATGTGTGTTGTATGTGTGACTGTGTATGTATGACTGCTTTGTAAATGCTGAGTAGCATCTGTTTTTTTTTCCTGATTTCCTGATTTCTCACTTATTGCATTATGATTATTTATAGTTATTTTAGTCTTATTTCATTTATTTATTATTTTTTCCTCTGCTTTCCCTCTTGTTTGGGGTATTGAGTTCTACTGTGTGTGTATAATATGAAAATCAATAAATATATTATTATATATTATATAAATAATACTAATAATAATAAAGGTGTAAATAATGTAAATTAGCTGACAACATTACATATACTGTAGGAGGAGAAGTTTGTTACTTCAGATAGGAAATGCGTCCTGGCTTCAGGACTGTTTATGCTCCTCAGGTGAGGAACACCCTGCTGGCAGAAGTAGAGGAGGCCAGGAGGAGCTGGGAGGTGGAGCGATGTCGCCTCCAGCAGGAGTTCCACGAGCTGCGAGCAGCAAAGCGGAGCGCGGAGGAGGCGCTGACGTCGGCCCAGCAGGCATGTCAAGCCCGAGCAGCTGAGCTCCGGTCAGCACACCATCAACACCAGGAGGAGCTGAACCGTACCAAGAGGGACTGCGAGAGGGAGATCCGCCGCTTGGTAAGAGACAATGTACATACACATGGTCATCAGCATATATGTGAGTCTCAGCACGTATATGACAAACACACATGACCATCAACACACACTTGATCAGGTCAAGTTTTCAACAGGGAAGTTGAAGTCTGAACTTTGATATTCATGATTATGTTCAGGCAGATTCTTCTGCAGGACAGGAGACAATACTGTTGTTGATTACATAATGGATCTTGTAATGGTAAATGAACAGAGGGATAGAAACTGATGAAGAAGCTCCAATCTGTCCTGTGTTGAAACAAAGTTAACATGACATGTTGACATGTTACAAGTAAACTGTGAATCAGAGAATGGACCTCACAGACTGGTACAAAACAGACACAATGACACACACTCGTAAAACACACAAATACACACACACACACACACACACACACACACACAGTGGTACAACACACAAACAAACACACACACACACACACACACAGTGGTACAACAGAGTTCGCTCTGTCTTGTACAGGCTGAACTGTGACCAACTGAGTTCAACTGAATTTGAAAGAAAGACTACTGCCAATGTAGTTCTAACAAATGTTCTAAACAGTAATGAGTTTGTTGTGATGGACATGTCAGTGACCCGTGACAGGTAGAACATGATCGAACAGGTGTAGCAGACTTCAACTTCAGCTACAACTTTAGTGCCATCATATGACACTATCTCAAGACACTTAAGAACTAGCAGACAGACTAGAACTAAACAGAACCGTGGAGATAAAAACCCCTTTAACGGTGAACAAGCTCAGTGGAGGGGTCATCTGCACAGTTGAATACTATATAGATGTAGATAGAACAGAACCAGTAATGATGCAAATTGCTCGGGTTCATGCGAAAGGTCCTGCATCCACCACATTGGCCAGAAATGACATCAGTAGAACTTCATATAATGAGGAGGAGGACGTGAAGGTTGGGGCATCCAGAATAGAAATAGGTGTGATGGGTAGATCCTGAGGGAACAGTAGTGACAGGTAGAATATGAGGGATCAGGTGTGAGGTAGAAAATGAGGGAACAGGTGTGTCTCTACAGACAAAGTTGAAGATGAAGATGAAGATGAGCTTCAGGTTCATTTCAGCTTGAAGAACAAAAGCTGTCATGACCCCACTTCTCTGTGTTAGGGTCGGCCACTAGTAGTCGCCATTTTTCCTTTTTGTGTAGTTTTGTTAGCCATGCACACCTGTTCCTCTCCTTTTCATTATGTGTCCACCATTTTGTCTCCTACCACCTGTTGTCAATTGTGTTAATTGTCAGGGTATTTAAGTTCTGTCCTCCATCCGTTAGTTGCTGAGTCTTTGTTGTGTTACCCTAATTCTTGTCCCTTGGTGGAGCTTTGCTCTTTTTGTCTTTTGTTTAGTTGTGTGGATTTCTTTTCTTTTGTGACTTTTGGGGTTTTTCTTTTCTTGTAAACCAAGAATTTAGTTTAAGTGAACCTTCTGAGTGTGTGGACTTTTTGTGCTTAATTTGCCTCCGTGGCTTCGAACTGAACATTTGAAATTCTTGGTTTTTGCTGTGGACTTTGAGCTTTTTACCCAGCTGAGGATTTTTGTTTGAGATTTTTGTTGGACATAGCTAAGTTGCTAATAAACCCCTGAGCCTTAAGTTTTTCTCTGCATTTGAGTCATTTTAGTTGCCTGCTGGGTTGACAATTCCAACAACCCGGTACGTTTCCTGACACTCTGACCCATCTGTGTTCCTGTCCACCTGTCTGTCTCTCTCTTTCTGTCTCTCTCTTCTCTCTATCTGACTAACCTCATCCTTACTAACCTGCCTTTCTCTCCACCTGCCTGTTTCTGACTTGTCTGTCTACCTGTTTGTATGCAGATGGATGAGATAAAGCTGAAGGACAGAGCTGTCAGTGTATTGGACAAAGCCCTGGGGCTGCAGGCTGGCCATGCCCACCGCCTCCAGCTGCAGACTCAGGCAGCTGAGCAGCAAATTGCAGCCCTGAGAGATGCTCAGAGAGTGGGACTAAACCAGACAGGCCCTGCCCCTAACCCCCCTAACACAGCTCACATTGTAAGCCCCGCCTCTTCCTGCTTGTATTGCATGAAATCAGATCACTTCCTGTTACTGTTTCACCAGCTGTGGTGAACTTTGACCTCTATTCTGGCATCCAACTTCAGACTGCCTAAAGCCCCCATGTTCCCCAACTCACATCTGGAACTCTTGCAGTCCCTCATTGCTTAAAGCTTTCAGATGTTACTAATCATCACAGATACGTAAACACAATGAGTCTAATCAGAGCTGCTGGTTTAAAATACATGTATTTGTGCATTTTAGTAAATATGATTCTATGCAGGATTTCCCACATAAGTAAAAGGAAATTGCTTCCTGTAACTTTCATTTCTTTTTAATCTAGGCTGAAGCCTCAAAATCCTGTATTTTGTCTTTCTGATTTTATTTTACCCAATATCGTATGCATTTATACCTCAATTATTATATTGTCAATTTTATGCCCATTTATAAGGATTTATGTTTCCTTCCTTGGTTCCTCATCACAATGCACTACAGTATTTTTTCCTGTTACAAGACATATCTGTCTTTGTTAGCTAGACAAAACAAGCATGCTAATGAACATCTGCTTCACTAATAATATGTTCTAAATAACTTCCTAAACTTGTCTTTGTACATATCTTTTCCACTCCTTTACTTGGGGCCTATTTTACAAAGCAGGTTTAGTGAAGTTTGTTAACCCTGAAATTGGGGAAACTGAGTTTCTTGTTTCACAAAGGGAGGTAACTCAAACTGGAGGAAGAGGGCTAACTCTAGCCTGTTTCACAGAGGGAGCTAACTTAAACTCTGGGTCAGTTACCATAGACTGTGAATCAAAACTGGTCGTAGCAGCTTTTCTTCTAGAAACTTCCAGTTTCCAGCCTTCTCTTTCTCTTACACCAAACACACTTTGATTCATTCCTTCCGTCCTGCAGGTTTCAGCAATTTCACAGTCAGTACCGTTTGACTTCACAGTCTATTAAATACATCCCTAAACTCATCCATCCTCACATCACCAGCACCTCTGTCAACCAGCACTTTGATGGGAGCAGGTTCTCTGCAGCGTTCCATTTCTAGTCTGTTCTAGTCTTATTTATCATGTCAGTGATGCATACGGCCACTGTACGCAGAGTCATCAAGGATGAGTTTCATGGGATTAGGTGGGTAATCACAAGATAAGCAGGTACAGGATAGATCAGTTCATATATATTATTACTTCTCATGTTCTGTTAATGGCATGGTGCTGCAGCCTCAGACTAGGATCACTGGTTTGAATTTCTTTTTGGGTTTCCTGGCGTGACTGGTTGCATACATCACGGCTCCCTCACAAAATGAAGCTGAGTGTGAACAGGAAGTCCATTCAGAGCAGTAATGTGCTGGTAAACTAACTATTAAGTCTAGTCTCAAAATGTCAAATACTGCATCACACTGCAAAAACTCACATTAAGAATTTTTTTCTAGTCGTAATGTCTCATTTGTAGTCAACATAAGTATCATTACTGTACACTAACAAGATGCATCACCTTAAAGGTGACCTTTTTTTTTTTACCTATTTTACTTCAAATATTATTTAACTTGAAATAAGTACAAATATCTATCAGTCAGTGGGGAATCTGTGTTATTTCTAAATAATGCACTGACAAATGTGCTTGAAAATGTCATTTTTCAGGGGATGAGTGTCAAAAGAATTGTCTTGACTAGAAATGTCCTTTGTTGCGCTATCAAGATCTAACTATTTCTTCAAATTTGCTGTAAGAATGTCCAGCTTGACTTCCGGTGAAACTACTCGAGTTGATCAAACCAACTCCAATCTGCTGTTCTGGAAATGAAAACTATTAATTATTACTAAAACAGTCCCCTATTTCAGAGTAGATCAACTCAGAGTTCAGATTAGACTTAGTTTGTTGAACCTGCTTTGTGAAATGGACCCCTGGCCCACTGTCTTTCTGATGGACATCGAAGATAGTTTACATATAATTCATATAGGGTATTGTGCCCTCTGCTGGGAGGAGGTGGTAATTTTAGATGCAGCCAGTCACCATAACATCATGAAACATGACCATGTCGAGGTGGTTTCAGCAGGTCGTTGATTGTAACTTCACCTGTGCACGGGACCAGCTGGAGAGGAGGGTGTTGCAGTTAGATATGTTGTTGTAGATGTGGGGGTGTGAAAGGCTCAGTGGGTTTGGAGGGAGGTAAAGCTGTGGATTTACTAGTGGATAAACTTCTGAGAGAAACACTTAAATTCAACTTTTTTTTACACCTTGAAGTGTCATTGGTGACAGTGAAATATATAAATAGTATACAGCCGCAGATTGAGAGCACCAAAGTATAGGTGACAATGATGAAACATTTGCGTTCAGTCTTGTGCTTCCACTTCCTGTCTGATCTGTATTCCAACCTACTGTATGTCAATTATCTCATGTATATCATCTGAGAGTTGATTCTGATCTTTGAGCAGCAACAAGCGGGCTAAATCTTCTGACCGATGACATGGCCTTTTTTTACTGCTTGACTGATATTGTTTTGATTTCCATTTATTTCTCTGTGACGAAATGCCTTTGGTTTGATCCAGGTCTCTTGTCAATCATCTCTGTACCTTGTCCCCCATGACCCGGTGTACTGTCATACTTATGCTGCACTGTGCGTGTGTGTTTGCATGTGTGAAGTCTCAGGAGGACCGGGAAACTCGAAGGTTCCAGTTAAAAATTGCTGAACTCAGCGCTGTTGTCAGGAAACTGGAAGATCGAAATGCTCTCCTGTCTGAAGAACGCAATGAGCTGGTGACTCCCGCAGACACACATTAACAAACATACTTTCTGTGTATCCTATATAATACATCAAAGCAAAAAAGTTTTGTGTATAATATTTTTGTCGACATGTGTTTCTGTGTTTGTGCAGCTGAAGCGTCTCCGGGAGACAGAGAGTCAGTTTCTTCCACTTCTGGACAAAAACAAACGTCTGAGCAGGAAAAACGAGGAGCTGGCTCTCGCATTGCGTCGCCTCGATAACAAGCTTCGCTTTGTCACCCAGGAACACCTGGCGATGGTAACTATGGTAACCACTGTGTTCTACTGTAGCCTGACAACAGCTGACAAACTGTTGGTTGTTTCCCAGTCAGACCTGAGTCAATACAGAGAGTCTGCACTGACCTCTAGTGGTCAGCTGCTCAACCAGAGAAAGCATAGAAAATCAGCTGTGTTGCACTTATAGCTTGTAAAAAAGCAACTGTCTTGCAACGTCTATCAGTTTGTTTTTAACAAGTTAAGAATTCTTGCTCTTGCAGTTTCTCCGTCTAAAGACAGGGGGTATTGTAATTATTGTCCACAGAGGAGGCCGAGCTCTTTGAATGATCTTGACCGCAGCCACTCCACCAGTTTCCATGGTTACAGTCAAGAGGAGAGGGAGATGGAGTTTTTACGCTTACAGGTTCTGGAACAGCAACACATCATTGATGACTTGTCCAAGGTACATTAATTACCACAATTTCATGATTACAGCTTCTACTACTGTTAATGTTGTTACTAGCATAATGGCAACTGTACAAAACATTGGTCACATCTTCCTAGTTGATTCAAAAGTTTGGTGGCTGCTTTGGTTAGGTTAACAACTGAGCAGGGACTAGACGGGCAGCAGAAGCCAATGGGTCAGAGATTCCTCACACCTGCCTAAGCACTGCCCTAGTGAGGCCTGAGCTAATATGTGTGAGTTGAGCTGTGTGTGTGCTGCTCTGAAGACAGCAGAGTTGGACAGGGGAACTATCTGACCGGGAGGGAGGAGCCCATATGAGAGATGGCACACAGCGAAGATGATGCTTTCCAGCATTTCTTCAACTGTTTTTCAAATTTTTTGCATGTAGTTAAATCTAACATGTTTATATCTGCAGGCTCTCGAAACAGCTGGTTATGTGAAGAATGTCATTGTAAGTAGTCAATACTGTCAATACATTTTTACTTTTGCTGTGTGACAAAATATGACAGAGTGAAACAGAGAGCAACAAAGAGATAGAGAGACAGAATAAGGGAGACAGACAGAGAAAGAGACCTGTCAGAGAGACAGTAAGAGACAGAGACAGACTGAGGTGATCAGGTGAATCTCATCTCCAGTTTCCTGTTGTGTGGTAGGAACGTGACATGTTACTGCGACACCGTCGTCAGGATTCAGTTCGGAGGAAACGAACCATCAGAGCCTGCAGGGTAAGAAAATTCACTATAACACTGTTACATCATGCTGTTATATTATATGACTTTATAGCTTTGCTTTTAATTAAATTTTTAGGTAATGTGACTGTTACGTGATGTGTGTTCATGTGTGCCTGTGTGTGTAGGTCATTGAGACGTTTTATGGTTATGACGAAGAAGCATCGGTCGACTCAGATGGATCGTCTTTGTCCTTTCACACTGACAGAACTCCAGACACTGAACCAGAAGAGGTATACACATACACACAAACAAGCACACATGCACACACGCACACATTTCCAGACCAGGGAGACCTCTGATTAGTTGGTGTTTCTTAGTTGTGTGCACGGGAGGAGGCAGAGCTTCGTTACCGTCAGCTGACTCAGGAGTACCAGGCGCTGCAGCGCGCCTACGCCCTGCTTCAGGAGACCAGCGGAGGGAACTACGACGCTGAGAAGGAGATCAAGGTGAGGCAGAGGTCAGGGTTTAAAGGTCAGGGATGAGGGGTCAGAGGTCATCAGAGGGTCAAAGGTCGGTGGTAAGAGGTGAGGTGTTGAGGGGTAGGTTGAAGGTTCTGATTCTGTGTTTCAGACCCGTGAGCAGCTGCTGATGGAAATCAGTCGATATGAAACCAGAGTAGCAGATCTAGAGTCAGCACTGAAAGACCAAGGACTGGTAACACACACACACACACACACACACACACACACACACACACACACACACTCTCACACTCACACTCAAAGGGGTTACAACAGCCAGAAAATAAAGAATCTTCCAAACTCTGTGAATGAAACAGAAGACACACACATGACATGATTGGTCTATGACCCATCGAGAATGGGTCTGATTGGTTGATTCTGTCAGATTGATAATGGACATCAAAGAAGTAATAACGATACAATAGAAGAAATGACAATGTGGGTCATATGGTCTCCCTCCCTCTGTCTGTCTCTTTGTCTCTCTGTGTGTCTTGCTGTATCTCTATTCTCTGTCTCTCTCTCTTTCTGCATGCATTCTATCTCCTTTCTGTGATTTTTGTATGCTACTAGGCAGATTTATTTTGTTAGTAGCCAGTGGGTTTTTACGGTGGTGATGGGTGTGTAGAGGCTCTCTACACACTCTCAGACAGGTGGTGAAAGTGTAACCGCAGGGTGGCTGTTCAGTGGAGGTGTATGCTTTAGGAGAACCCCAAGGTTGAGGCTGAGGTGCATTGTAACTACTCTCTGTGTCTAATAGGATGTGAAGTGGGTGGAGGAGAAACAGGCCTTGTACCAGAGGAACCAGGAGCTGGTGGAGAAGGTGAAGTTCTGTGACTTCAAGGTTTTTGTATATTGATGAGTGTTTCACATGTTCACACCTGTTCATCTCTCCCAAGTTCTGGAACTTGGAGCATAACTGAAACATGACAGGATCCATAGTTATATTCTCTGTTCTAATGTTTTCATGTTTTTGCAGGTGAAGCAGATGGAATATGAAGATCTACGGCTGAAAAATGACATCCAGGACGTCAAAGATCAAAATGAGCTGCTGGAATTTCGGATCTTAGAGCTGGAGGTAACGACACATAGACCTTCAACCACAGTGAGAAGCAGAAACAAACAGAACGGAATAACTGCTGTACTTTACGGTTCAGGAGAGAGAACGGCGCTCACCTGCCATTAACTTCCAGCAACTCTACTTCCCAGAAGGACTCAGTCCCTTGCAGATTTACTGTGAGGCCGAGGGCATCACTGTGAGTACACATATACATACCATACCATACCTGGTGCATACACTGATATGCACCTGAGTATACATGTACACACCATAGTACACCCGTACCTACCATAGTACACATGTACACACCATTGTACACATGTACCTGTGATTTACCTGCTGCTGCTTGCTCCTCAGGAGATTGTGATCAGTGAGTTGATGAAGAAGCTCGACATCCTGGGCGATAACGCCGTAAGTGTATGTTGACCTTCATTTGTATGTTTGATAGACAGACAGGCAGACAAATAGATAGGTAGACAGACAGACAGATAGATAGATAGATAGATAGATAGATAGATAGATAGATAGATAGATAGATAGATAGATAGATAGATAGATAGATAGATAGCAGCTTTATTTATCCTCCGGGGAGGTTCCCTTTGAGAAATTGATGTTCCCAGTCCAGCACCAGGCAGGGCAGGCAAATCGGGGACTGATGGACGGGGGCTACTCACTCCTACTAGTACTCTCTCCTGCTACTATTATTAGTGGATCTCTTTGTAGAAATACATTCGCATGATTTTGCATGGTTTCGCAAGATCTCACGGGACCTTATCATCGGTAGAGCTGCGGCTCAATGTTGGTGGTGGACCACCAACATTGTAGCTGTACTGCAAACGTTGGAAGTGAGAAGTTACTCTAAACCAGAGATTCCCAAAGTGAACTGAATTTCTGAAACGATAGTTTTAAGCTCATTGCACATTGCGGCTTGGCTGTGGCTGCTCTTTGAGGGGCTGTAGCACAGCAGAGGCAAACGTGCACAGACAGCTGTAGTGTTATTTTTGTCACCCATCTTTCATTTCATATTTAGTCTTAGTCTTGTCAAACTTTATTCTTAGTCTAAAACACATTTAGGAGTGCAGCTCTTTTGCATTTTGATATGTAGTATTACAGTGATATTTTGTTTGCTCTGGTGGCTTTCTAATGAGCAGACGTCACGACGAGCACCACGGTGCTCCGGTGTACCGAGTACACCAATGCGCGTCCAGCTGTGACAACACCGTTAGAACTGACGGTCAGTTTCCATCCAGTACCACCCCCCCACCTACCACTGACAAACAGGATATGGCCCCAAACCTCTAAAATGAACTTACTAGGTGCTAGGACTAGCTTAACCAACCAGTATAGATGCATGCTAGTTAGCTTACCTTAATATTTTGGTGGCGGAGGCCTTTTCAGGTTTGTGGTTGTTTTATTTCTTGCATAACATTTTAGTCTTGTTTTTATTTGTCAACAATAACGCACATTAACACAGGTTCAGTCAGTGTTTTTAAAAACATTGGTGCCGTATTGTAATCGTCTCATTTCAGTCATGGTAAAAATAGTTGTTTATGCACATATTTTGTCTTGTTTCATTTGACGAAATAGACGACACTAGACAGGTGGATACAAACATCCAGAGGCAGACAGACGGAAATGGACATGTAGAGACAAGCAGCCTGACGGACCCGCTGCAGGTGGGAAGGCAGCGAAAGAGCAGGTTACCCCAAGTGTTGGTCTCTTCATTGGTGTTGGTCCATGTTCTTGTGTCACGGGTAGTGTGTTCACCTGCTTCCTCGCCTGACAAGCGGATAGACAGACTCACAGCAGACAAACAGGCAGGCAGGCACACAGACAGAGAGACATTGAGAGAAGTGATAGAGAGAACCCCTGGGTGCTTGTGTCATCTCCAGGTGTTGTGTTGATGTGTTTGATGTGTTTCTGATGAACTGATGCTTTGTTGTTGATGTGTTACTGAGGTGTTGCTGACTTTTTGCTCAGTGTTTCTGCCTTTTGTTTGATATGTTTCTTAATTGTTGCTAATATGTTGCTGACATCCTGGGTTGCATGTCTCCTGCAGAACCTGTCCAATGAGGAGCAGGTAGTGGTGATCCATGCCAGAACAGTGCTAACTCTGGCAGAGAAGGTAACACACCAACACCTGTCCTGATCTTTGACCTCTGCCGTGTACCTATTTAATGTTTTTTATTGTTCTGAGCCACAAACCTAATGCTAACTTGTTCTTCTGTCTTCAGCTGACTATTGTCATTATTGAAACACATGATCTGTAGTTTGCAGAAACCGAAGTTGCTCCTGTTCACCTGGGGTCATGTTCCCTTACTTCATAAGATGGAAATGAATGGTTATCGTTATTGTTGTCATTTTTGCTGGCTCATGAGTGACATTACTTCCTGCTCAACTGCGCCTCTGTTTATTTCTTGCTCTGTCTGCTCAGTGGCTGGAGTCTATCGAGGTAACTAAGTCTGCTCTGCAGCAGAAGATGTTGGACATTGAGAGTGAGAAGGTAAAGAAAAACTACATCTCCATCTGCTCTTCAGATATGATCTTCAAAACTCTTTATGTGCACTGTGACCTGGGATCTGCTGAGGTACCAGCATACGTATGATGACATCCTGCACATCCTGGATAAAAACCTTAATTCATTGTTTATGAGAAACCAGGTTTTACTGATGACAAACTTTAACGTGTTCCCTGTCCACTCTTTTCTTCATGCCCAATATAAAATTTGACTGACTGTGTTTTTCATATCAGTTACATGCATAATTATCTTCAACTTCAACTTCAATTTTATTTGTTTTAAGTGCCAGTTCATAACAGCCGTTATCTCAAGGCAAAGAGAGCAACTATATGTACATAGTAAAAAAAACCCTGTCCTTAGACCTTTGCAAAGGCTGAGGAACAACCCTCAAGAAAAGCCATGACAGGGGAAAAAAAGGGGAGTAACAGAGGAGGGGATCCTCACCCAGGATGAACAGGTGGACACAAGCAAGACAGTATAGAGAGATACATGTACTGATGGCTAACAGTTTAGATTATAGATCAGAAGTAGAATCAGTCCAGAGCAGAAACAGTGCATGCAGCAGGAAGAGCCGGGTTGAGAGACGAGTCCTGATCCAACTCAGCATCTTTGGGATCTGAGAGAGGAGAAAGCACAGACACTCCGTGGACGTGCAGTCCGCCATCCATGTTAGTCCTGCAAAGTCACTGAATAAGAAAGGAGAGGAGGAAGTGGAGGAGGAGGAGGGCGTGGAGAACAGATGGGGAGAGACCAAGATGAGAATGAGAAGACTGAGGGAACGTGACCTGATCCATACCCACAGAGAGTGCGGAGAAGATAGAGCTCAATGTGCCAGGGACCCCTGGCAGACTCAACCTATATCAGCTTATGTAGGATTTATGTTATTTATGTTATTTAAATAAATAAATAAAATGTATGTTATTTGTGTAGGATTCTCTCTGTAGCCTCTGTTAAAGAGGAGGTTTTTTAACCTACTGAAGGTAGAGAGTTTGTCTGCCTCCTGGACTGAGACTGGTAGATGGTTCAACGGGAGAAGGCCTAGGTAGCTGAAGGCTCTGGTTCGAAATCTAGTAGGAGTACCCTAGTGGGGCAATAGGGTTTTATCAGGTCTGAGATATAAGAGGGTGCCAGACCATGAACAGCTTTATAGACAAGGACAAGGATTTGGAACAGAATCCTGAATGGTACAGGAAGCCAATGCAAGGAGGCCAGAACTGCAGAGATATGATCTCTCTGTCAAGTTTTAGTCAGGACACGAGCTGCCGCATTCTGAAGGAGCTGCAGAGTTCCCAGTGACCTGTTGGAGCATCCAGCCAGTAGAGAGGTGCAGTAGTTCAGCCTGGAGGTAACAATGGCTGGACCAGCTGTTCTATTGCATGGAGAAGGAGTAGGTGCCTAATTTTTGCGATGTTGCAAAAAGGTGGTGGAAGTGAAGTAGGCAGTCATTTTATGTGGGAACTAAAAGACAGGTCAAAGACAGATCAAAGCTAACACCTAGGTTCTTAATGGCAGTGGCAGAAGGAGTTGCACATCTATTTTGTAGTGCTATGGCGTCAAATATAGAGTCACGCAGGTGTTTTGGACTTATAAGCAGTATCTCTGTTTTTTCCGTGTTCAGAAGTAGGAAATTATGGGTCATCCAGGCCTGTCATCCAGGCAGGATTGAAGCTGCTGTAGATGATTGTGCTCACCTGGCTTGATAGATAGTTATAATTGAGTGTCTTCAGCGTAACAGTTCAAATCTATACAATGATTCCAGATGATATCACCTAGAGGGAGCATATATAAAGAGAAAGAGAACTGGACTGAGCACAGATCCTTGTGGAACCCATTGATTGATTTCAGTGCGTGGAGATTGATTATCATTGACTCAAACAAACAGATATCGGTCTGAAAGATAGGACCGGAACCAGTCTAAAGCAGTGCCTCTGATTCCAAGTTGAAATTCCAGTCTCCTTAGTAAGATCTGGTGGTCAATTGTATCAAAAGCAGCACTGAGATCTAACAAGACAAGCACTGAAACAAGACCATGGTCAGACGCCATTAAGAGGTTAATAGTGACTTTAACCAGTGCAGTCTCAGTGCTATGATTTATTCTAAAACCAGACTGGAAGGACTCAAATAAGGTATTGTTATTAAGGTCTTCACAGAGCTGGTTGGCAATGATTTTCTCAAGGATTTTTGAGATAAAGATTGGAGACCGGCCTGTAGTTCACTAGAGTTTGATTATTGCAACTTTAAACTGAAGAGGAACATAACCTGTTGTTAGGGTCAGGTTGATGAGGTCAACTAAAGAAGTGGCGATTAAAGATAACACTTCCTTAAACAGCTTAGTGGGAATTGGGTCTAGGAGGTCGATGATTTAGAGGAGGAGATGATAGTAGTCAGCTGAAGCAGGTCAATGGGATCAAATGAAGATAGTGACCTGTCTGTATCCCCAGCTGTATCCTGAATAGCAGCAACAGGGGGTAGAATAATTGCAGTAGATACTAGATGTTTGTTAATTGCTTATCTGATCTTTATAATTTTGTGACTGAAGAAATTAATCAAGTCGGCACTGCTGAGATGTGTGGGAACACACTGCTCAGTGGAGTTATGACTCTGAGTCAGCCTGGCTACAGAGCTGAACAGAAACCTGGGGTTATGCTTATTTTCCCCAGTTAGAGAGAAGTGCTATCTGGCTGTGGCATTTACACAGAGCCAGCCTGTATCTTTTCAGACATTTTTCAGACTCTTTCTAGGTCTGAAAAATATTGTTGTTTTTGGTCAAATGCCATTTCTTCTCTAATTTATGTGCTAGATGCTTTAGGTGGCGAGTTTCTGGCGTATACCAGGGGGCCGATCTGGGTCTAGATATAATCTTTCTTGTCTGGGTGCAACCGAGTCGAGAGTCTTGTGAAGGGAGGTAACAAAGCTATCAGCAAGGTGAACAATGAAGGAGGGACTCAGGCTTTAATAGCAGAGAGGTGATGTAACACTGAGAGACAAGGGAATAGCTTCCATAAAGTTTGCTAAGACACTCTCAAATGTCTTGTGTATATACTGCTTTTCTTTTTCACAGGACCAGCTAGAAAAAGTCAAAAGTGATGATGAGTGGTCAGATATCACTGGGTTAGGGGGAGAAACGATCAGGTGGTTAATTTCAACACCATAAGTTAGCACAAGGTCCAGGCTGTGATTGAAGCACTGCGCGGGTTCATGCACATGCTGACAGAATTCAATGGATTTGACTATAGGGTTAGGGACAAAAGCGACTACGCTCTCTCTCCGTATGTGAGTCACAGGACCACACACAGGACAGCCTGCGCAGAGTGCGAGTCAATTGAAAAACAGACATTTAAGTGAATTTAAGCGTCATTAAAAGCAGACCGGGCAAAAGTGTACACTTTGTCCCTGTATATAAACACGGCTCCATAGCACTTTGCTGCTTTAAATGTACGACCAGGAGTACCCCTGAAGCACCGTTCCTATTGGTCGATGTCTCTCATCTGATGCATCCATGACAACCAACAACAAACTGTGTCTTGGTGGGGGAAAAATGGGCTCTCCCACATTGTCAACGGGGTTGTTGAGCGCTCGACTCCACCTACTGGTGTGGAGACTCCTCCTACTGGTATGGCGAGTTCAGTAGGGTGCATGCACAACCAACGCACCGTTTCCGCGAGGTCTCAAATTTTTTCCCTGCACAAATCCGTCTGCGCCACCTCCGCAAATGGCACAGACACAACTACGGTGTTCGACATTGTTTTGGCCATTGAACACATAGACTCCACACTAATTTAAGTGACCTCCATTTGGCGTAACCGCAGGTCATTAGCTCCAACATGGATAACGATTTTATACTATACTATATTTACGCTTAGCCTTAGCTAGCAGCTTCAATTTGGACGTCGCCCGCTCTGGCCCCCGGGATGCAGTCTATGGCCGCTGGACTCGCTAACTTCACATTCCATAAAATGTAGTTGCCAATGACCAGAGGTTTATCCTCGGCAGAAGTGTCGCCGAGTGGGGAGAACCTATTGGAATTGGGAAGCGGTAGGTGGGCCTCGGTGGATTTCATTAGTGTGACAGCAGCAGAACATTGTCTCCACAGTGACCTTTGACCTCTGTGTTGCTCTCCAGGATCTGTTCAGTAAACAGAAAGGTTACCTGGATGAAGAGCTGGATTACAGGAAACAGTCAATGGATCAGGCTCATAAGGTCAGTGCCAGGATGACACAACTTGATATTACCTCCTAAACTTAACTCTCTTAACCCTAACTCCTAAGCCTTTATGGGGCCCTAAGCAGAATTTGTTTTGTGGGGGCCCCTCCAACCATCAGTGTCACTTTGCCTGACTACTATCAAAAGAAATGTCAAGACTTATTTAAAAAATATGAATAAAATAAAATAACTTCTATAACTTAACATTTATTTACTTTATTATTTCAAAGTAATTTATCTTTTAGGATGTCTTCCCAAGGGTTCCCCAGTTGACATCAGTGAACACTTGATTTCATCCTCTGATGGTGTTTTCTCATTTTTACATGCTTTTTAAAATTTGCCATTTTCAAATACTTCCAAATAACAAAATACTCAAATGGTTTCCATCAAAATACTCAGGACAATCTCCACTCACTGTCTATACTAAGGCTTACTTCTGTCATACTAGCTGAATGATTAGAGGTAATTCAGCACAAATGAAATTTGTTGCCCCTTATTTGAAAAATTTCTTGTGAAAACACAGCTACTGTCATGTGGATGAACTGAGTAGGAACTACGTAGGCTCAACTTCACAAAAGTAGTGGAATACAAGAATAAAATAATTGATAAGTGCAGAAAACTTCTCTGTGGTGGACTTATGTCATATTGTTTTTGAGCATCAAGGTCATTCTGTTTTCTCCATTTCAGCCTCATTTCTCTCTCTCTTGCTCTCTCTCATTGTTATTATTTATTTATTTATTGGTTGGTTAACTGATTTATGTTTTATTACAGCTTTTCTGTTAAAAAAGGTTTTGTCTGTATTTTCACACAGAGGATTCTGGAGCTGGAGGCCATGTTGTTTGAGACTCTGCAGCAGCAGGAGGAATCTCGAATGGACAGGTTAAAGATGGAGGAAGGCCATCTATGTGAAACACTGTCAGAAGAGCAGAGGGAGGGGCTCAGACGAGCTATGGATCAATGGAAACGGACTCTAATGTTTGAACTGAGAGAGAGAGACGCACAGATCCTCCGGGAAAGGATGGAACTGCTGCAACTCACACAACAGGTGAACATTGATAGAACAGGCAAGGATTTGAAGTATTTAACTTTGATATGTAAGCAACAGCTGCATTGAACATGCTTGATGGGGAAAACGTTCAACAGCATCGTTGCACGCTTTGTTTTGTTGTATTTGGTGTGTATCTATGATGTGTGTGTGTGTGTGCTCACAGAGAAACAAGGAGTTGGAGGAATGTATAGAAGCACAGAAACGACAAATTAAAGAGCTGGAGGAAAAGGTAATATATCTACTGCTCTGATGAAACTACAAGAAATGCATTAAACTGGCTGTGAATAGAGACAATGTTCTGCCACCTTCATGGAGACTCAACAACCTGCTGATTTTACACTGTTCTTGTTTTTCTCTTAGTTTCTATTTCTGTTTCTATTCTTCTCATTGGCCTTCATCTTGTGGTCCTAACAGCTGCTGGTAAGTAGAGAGCGCTAGAGTTACACAAAGTGCTTTAGTTATATAAAGTACTACAACACTTAAGCAGTAATCACGCCTGTAGTTTGTCTCCTCACAGTGAAGTTGTTACAATTGTTTGTATTGTGCTGCCTCTAGGTTTCAGTGTTTTGGCAGTTGTCTTGGTGGTGGACATCTCACAAGGACTTGGAACCATCAGCTGAAACTTATTAGGCTCTGTAGTTGCTGCTCTGTCAGCCAATCAGAACAGGACCACAGCTGTCAGCTGATTCTGGAACAACACTGTTACACCTCACAACCGAAGGCAACGATGGTGTCCATGGCAACAGCTGAAGACTGTTCCCAACAAGTGAACCCTGACTGGCAACGTGCTAACTTCCTGTTAGCTCCTGTCTGCTGCAGTTCAGATGAGCTGGGAACCAACGTGGTGCTGGACTTCAACAGTTTTACCTCCTCTGGATTTTAGCAGTATTATTTTAAACAATGCTAAGCTAAGTTGACTCAGCATCCGTGATGTCGCCTGGTTGTTTGTGCAGTTTAGTATGCGGATGATAAAGTTGAAACAGCTGTTGATAAATGGAGCCTTGTCCTCTGTCCTGATCAAAAACTTCAGTTGAGGTGAACTGTGTTCTGATTGGCTGTTCCTCCTAAAGTGATTGGTTGAAGTAGCATTCATAGGTTAAAGATAAAACATTTGTTTAGTTTCAGTGGGAAGCTGTTGTGATCCAGCTTTTGACCAAACCAGGACTGAAACATGAGACCAATGCTGCGAGCCATTAGAGCTACACCAGTGAGTTAGTCCTCGCTGCACCCCACAGTGAAACCAGCATGGTTCCCATCTGGACCAACAACCAGTTCTGCCCCCTGTAGGTGACATCCACCATTGTTCTGTTCAACCGACAGCTGAGTTAGCAGTCAAGCCCCGCCCAAATCCACATAGCCCCTCCCACTCCACAAAACTCTGAACACTAGTCCACGATAAAGAATTTAGATTTGATCCAGAACCACAATTAATAATTTTACAGCACAAAAGTATTATATAATATAGCATTTCATGCATCTGTCAATTGACTCTGAAACCAGAGAAAATTACTTTGATCAAAAGTGAAAAAGTACATAATAAACATACTAAACAGGTTTAATTTTCCTTCATTAAAGACTGTCATTTCAAAAATTTCAAAAATCTAAAATGTGAATGAATTTGTTTTGTTGTGCAGCATATGATACTGAAGCAGTTCATATCAGAATCAAACTGGTCCTGTTTTAAATCCTAGTGTTGTACTTTTATTATTCCAGATGATATTTTTCTATATGAGTCTGAAATCAATGAACATCCAGTGAGTTGAGTCTGATGGGATAATGGATTAAAAACAGTGGAAATGCGTCTGAAGGCAGTTGTGTGTTTGCATTTTGTGGAAGATAAGTGACGTGAGAATCAAGAAGAAGAGCTGCTGATCAGGACCTTCAGGTGACTTCAACAAACATCATCACAACATTTCACGCCCATTTCACGTTGCTGTTGCCTCATCAGCTCTGCTCATTCACACAATGGAGGAAATAATCTCATAATCTAATTACCTAATCTGATATGATAGAATTTAGAGGCAACATCGAGGCTTGATTAATAGATTAATTACCTCAGCGAGAAGGCCATTGGAATGAGGGTCTTTGTGTGTGTCTGTGTATGTATGGGCCCATCTCTGTTTGTGTGTGTGTGTGTCCATGTCTGTGTCTCTCCCTGTCTTTGTGATGAAGTTACTGTGACATGCAAAGAAATCTAGTTCAGTCTTCAGATCAGCAGTAATGAGCAATGACCTGTGTGTGTGTGTGTGTGTGTGTGTGTGTGTGTGTGTGTGTGTGTGTGTGTGTGTGTGTGTGTGTGTGTGTGTGTGTGTGTGTGTGTGTGTGTGTGTGTGTGGGTGGGGGTGGGGGTGGGGTGATGTGGTGTGGTACTGCCTGTAAAATCAGTACAAAGGCTGACTGGAGTGTGGATCTCACTGATTGGTGGAGCTAAAACATTTGGAGCAGTGAAATCACGTGATGTGATTTGATGTTTTCAGAACTGATAAGCAGACAGTACAGAACAGTGTATAAACACAGATGGACAGAAAATAGATCGAGAAAAGATAGAAGAAAAAATAGATAAGTGATCAAAGTAGGAAGGACTGTATGTTGGTGCAAACAGCTTCCAGAAGATGTGAAAGAGGAAGTGATGGTGAGAGTAGAGTGTCCTCATCAACCTGCTTCCTCTGGTGAACACACGTGAGTGGGACCAGGTTCAGGTGTGTGTCAGGTGTGGCCAAGGCCACCTTTACATGGAAACTATCTGAAGCAAACCGCAAAAGTGGCATTTCGTTCTGTCTTTAAACTCTGCATTTAGATGAGCGTTTCTGGAATAAATCTGTGTACAAACAGAAATGCAAAAGTGTGTAAAATTTCACGTTTGTTTGTTTCTCCGGTCCTGTCGCATACTTGTCATGCCATTTCTATGTGACAAGAAACACAGTTTTGCGTTTTTCATTTTTCTGAAGGGTGGTTTCACTTTTTTGCGTTTTCAACCCCCGAAAACACCTTTTACCATCTAAACGAGATGGTAAACAAGTGCCCCTCGGTCAGTATTCCAACTCTGGAGCCACTTATCCTCATCAATCTCACTCCTTTCATCTGCCTCCTAACCATAACCCTTCTAACTCCTAATCCTAACCATCACGCAGGTACTTGTCCAGCTACCCATCCATCTGCTGTCCTGCTGCCTACCCTGATGTCCTGCCAGTCCACCTTGGTCCGAGGTTTCCCTCTTCCTAGCTTTCCCCTGTACAGTTTGTCCTTCTGTTAATGTCTTCCTTCCTCATCAGTTAGCTCCTTCAGTCTGATCTCCTGTCCTCACCTGTCTATAGATCAACAGCTTCATTATTAGTAAATATCACTGTTCACATTGTTGTGACTGTGTGCTGCATTTGGGTAAATTCCTGTACCCTGTTAGATCAGATTTTGGTCAGGTCTGGTTCAGGTCTAGTTCAGGTGTGTGTGTGTGTGTGTGTGTGTGTGTGTGTGCGTGTGTGTGTGTGTGCCAGTAGGTCAGATGTGATAAAAACATTCTGTTCCTGAACTTTTTTTTCTGGTTGCAACTAAAAGAGATCTCAAATATGCAGCTGCTCATTAGAATCTGATTGGTTGAGCCCCCCCCCATCTCATCAGTTCCTCTCAGTGTCATTTTGAGGTTCCTCTCCTCTTCCCTGGCCTCATTCCCTCTCCTCATTCTTCTTGTCTCCTCATTTACTGCCTCGGGTCCTCTGCAAGACCCTCCTCCTCCCCTCCCCTCTCCCTCTTCCTTCTCCTTTTCCTCCTCCTTGTCCTCAGATCAGAGGAGTTCATGATGGAGAGGAGATCTTCTCAAGAGGACGACTGTTCCTCGCTACTGTCCCGCCTCGGTTCAGACTCTCCTCGTCCTCGGATGAAGTATGGAGGGATGTTCTGCAGTGTCGAAGGAGCATTTGAGAACAAAACCTTGAACTTTGAGTCATTCAGCCCTCAGTTGCAGCGACGTGGAGCTCAAGGCCGAAGTGAAGGAGGAGATACGTCAAGAGGAGGACAGACGGTGGTGTTTCCATTAGGACACGTCCGGGAAAACTATGGCAAAAAAGAGGTTGAAAAATTTAATTTGATCATCAGGAACAATTCTGACTTGATCTGTGACATTTTCATAGATTGTACAGGAACTGGCTATATTACTGTGTTATATATCATTATTATCATAACAGAGATGTTTTAGAATTTTTTTTTAGAAAAGGACCCAAACTACTAGTGTCTCATTAGACTCTGGTTAGTTGAGCAACATGATAAAAGTGCTCATAATGTATGTAAATTTAAAAGAGATCAGTCAATATAGTTTAAGGTTGCAGTCAATAGTGAATTGTGACAATAATAAAAGTAGATATTCTTGTCAGATTATTTTCAAATGACTTTTTTACTTGAAATAAACAGGTTTTCCCAGTGGTGCATTGATGCTCCAAAATCTTTCACCAACAGTATCTAAGTGTAATTAACTGAATTGAATGTGAATAATTAAGAGGTTAGGGTTATGGTTGGCTAGACAAATAAAATCATTATTAAGTATACCCAACATTAGTAGAAACATCTAGCGCCTTAAATGAAACCTTTAAAGTTAATAATAACCTTTAAAGCCTGAAACGTCTTCAGAGCATTTATTTTCTTTTTCTTTTCCTTTTTTTAAATACCGGAAGCTGTGCGTGTGTGTGTGTGTGTGTGTGTGTGCGTGTGTGTGTGTGTGTGTGTGTGTGTGTGTGTGTGTGTAGCGGTCGACAGTGACGTCACAGCCAACGAGACAACAATAGGACAGTGTGTGTGCGAGAATCAATCTGCCAATCACGGATCGATCAACATGTCGTTCCAGAACAAAAAGAGCGCGAGACCTGCGGTAAGAACAGACCGACCGGGCCCCAACCGAACCGACCCGAACAGAACCGAATCAGACCGGCTGACCGGGCTGAGCTGGCCTGGGGACCAGAGCAGGATGCGGGGCGGATGTTGCGGCTCCACCGAGCGGCGTTGCGCTGACAGAACCGGCCCGGGTTCGGGCCGATCATAACCGGGATGGACCGGTCCGTTCGGGTCGGCTCGGTTCGGTTTGGGAAACCATATGAGTTATTAATATTGTGCTGATGATGATAATGATGAAGAGTAAAGACAGGGCATTTGATCTCTGCTGCAGACGATTTCAAAATAAAACATGTAAGTCAAAGGTGGATTTTACCTTTGTGACGTCAATGAACGCATCTTGGAGGCAGCTGCCAGTATAAAAGTAAATATGAATTAAATAAAATTTTAACCAATACAGAAATAAGAATATGAATTCTTATATTTATTATAATAAGAATAAGAAGTAATTAAATCACAATTCTTGTCGTTAAAGATGGCGAAGAAATAAAATGCCTCAAAGTACAATGTTGTAAAATTACATGATAAGAAATGACAGACTAATAATAATAACAATAACGTAAATTCTGACTGCTCTTAGATAGATTTCATTTATTTTACCTGTAAGAAAAATAGTCTCAGTGAAGCTGGAAGCCGACCCTCTCCAAGCCTGGGCTCAGAGGAGTTCAGGTTGTGGAACACCTGCACTTATACAGCAAGATGATTTCATGTGCCCATGTTTTCAAAAGGCAAATATTTTTGCCTAGCCTCAAGGTCTCCAATAATAATGGGTTGTAGGGATACTTTTATATGTGGCCAAAGTTGCTGCCGTCATGCGGAGTGCTTCAGGAATCATCAGAAAGTTGAGAGAATCAAATATGGCAGTTTTTCAATACAAGCCACCAGTAAGGTAATCATGCTCTTGTGTGTCCTGGGAGCTCTTGTCTAATGAAGTTCTTCCACTCCTCCACTCTCATTCACGCATGTGCCAAGATGGTGCATTCAGGTACTGAAGCGTGGTGTCGTTGGACTCCACATAAATTGATACTCTGTATTTAAGTGGGAATTCAATCGGTAACAATAAAGCTATGAAATTTGGTACCCATCCCTAATCGATGTGTTAAATATGTGTGTCAAGTTGGGTACTTTTATTTTGAAAAGTGAGCGGATGCTTTATGTACTTCGGACAAGTTTTATGTTGCAACGTGTCTGACTTCCAGCTATGCTCATACTGAGTGCAGCTGAACTTGGCCATCAGGTCTCTGTAGTTGTCAGAAACAGAAACACTTTCTGTTTGTATCTGTCAAACCTGGTAACAAGTCTTGTTGACTAAAGTGGATGATTAGCTCTGCTGACGTCCCACTGCAGTACTGGAGCAGTAACACATGGTTTAATTTCAGGGTCAGCACCAGGAAACGACTGGAAACCATTGAATTAGTTTGCTCAAACAAATTATTGTCAACTTTAGAAACATGTTTTTGTTTGTCTGGCCTATTGAAGCATTATGGCATGTTAATAATACATTATCGTTATGAATCTGCAGAGCTCAGCACTTAACCCTAATTGACTGATGGAGCAGAGGATTATTCTAATCATAAATCACATCATCACTGACGCAGATTAGTCTCTTTAGCTACAGGGTTGCAGCAGTTACAGTGTTTTGTTACAATATTTGTACAATTAACAAGGTTTTAATTTCGTGATTACTGTGAGAATGCAGAAATAATTTCATGAAGTAAAACAGACATCACAGCTTTACGAAGCACATTGCTTTTGATGGTTATTGCAGTTTGTTCCTTCTCCGTGGTAATAGGGGTATACTGTACATGACACATGAAAACCTGTATGACATGTATGTGGTTTTCTCACCTGGATTAAAGGTTAATAAATGTGTAACCTTCTGTTTTCATCCTATGTTTCTAGGGCAATCGTCTGATAATCAAAGGAGGAAAGGTTGTCAACGATGATCAGTCGTTCTATGCTGACGTCTACATCGAGGACGGGATAATCAAGTAAATGTATAAATATTAATATTTAAAACTGCTATCTTGGGCGTAGAGCAGAGCTCTGATCAGAGCCTCCTGTCATGTGTTTGATCAGACAGATTGGTGAGAACCTGGTCGTCCCATCTGGGGTCACATCAGTGGATGCATATGGTCAGCTGGTTCTCCCCGGGGGTATTGATGCCAACACCAACCTGCTCGCTCCACAGAAAGGCCTGAACCCGGCTGATGACTTCTACTATGGAACCAGGGCTGCTCTATCTGGAGGAACCACTACAATCAGTCAGCTCATCAATAACTTATGAAAAATATCAGTCTACTCTGGGCAGCACAACAGGACTAACTCTGGTGTTGTGTTCCCAGTGGACCATGTGCTAGTGGAGCCTGGGACCAGTTTGCTGTCAGCGTTTGACCAGTGGAAGGAGGCGGCGGAGCAGAGGTCGTGCTGTGACTTCTCTCTGCACCTCGACATCACACGCTGGCATGATGGCCTGTATGAGGAGCTGGAGGCGCTGGTCAAAGATAAAGGTTCCCTTGGCATAAGAAATGGTCCAGAATTTATTCCATCATTACTCAGTCCTTTGTCTTAATTTAGGCATTTGTATTCCAGGTGTAAACTCATTCCTGTTCTTCATGACTTACAAAGACAAATACCAGAGCTCCGACTCTCAGGTGACGAACCATCAGCGTGTGTTTCCCGGGTCATGTCTGGGTTGAGAGTGGACTACATACTGACCCCAACTCTCTATATGTAACCTGTGATTGTGCTTTCAGCTCTATGAGGCATTTGGCGTCCTCCGGGATCTTGGGGCCATTGCACTGGTCCATGCTGAGAATGGTGACATCATTGACGAGGTGAAATATCCTTCGAAAATAAGCTTTCACTGACATTGAAGTTCATTTTCCCCCAAGTTTAATCTACTTTGTATTTTAGGAACAGAAGAAGCTTCTTGTTCTTGGCATCACTGGACCTGAGGGACATGTTTTATCCCACCCAGAGGAGGTAACGCACCTGAAACGCAGCTGTAACACACCTCTAACCAGGGTTGGGAATTGAAACTCGGTTCCAGATCGGAACTCTTTTTTTGTAATGTTTTTATTCATATCTTTGTTATTTTGAGCTGTGAAAAGTTGAGACTGTCTGCCTCATTAACCAGAATCTATTCTCTCTCTCCGTGTCTAACTTGACAAAGAGATGCACCAACAGTGACGTCTCATGGTGCAGGTCTCTGACCAGAAAAGGCAGATGTGCTGATCTTTCTAAATTAGAACTGTTAAGCTAGAGCCTCTGTTGATGAGGTTTGGGTTTGATTTGGTTTAGTTATGGGAAGCTGTTGCACTGCACTAAATGCACTTTAATTTGTATTTTACTTACTGTGCTGTTGTGTGTCAGGTGGAAACAGAGGCTGTATATCGTGCCATCACCATCGCCAAACAGGCCAACTGTCCCCTATATGTTACCAAGGTGATGAGCAAACCTGCTGCAGATGTCATTGCCAAAGCCAGGAAGAAAGGTTACATCATTGTTTATTAATCACTGAGCTGTGTAACCCTGGTTAATATCATCTGTGTCTATCCAGAATGTCTAAACAGAAGCAGCAGTGCTGCTGCCTCACAGCAAGGAGGTTGCTGGATCAGGTCTGTTTTTCAGGCGGTTCTGCCTGACTTAACATGTTCTCCCTGTGCGTGCGTGTGTCTGGGTGCTCGCAAAACTGTGAGAGAAATTATCAACCAAAATTTGACAAAGATGAGGAATGATAAAATGACGGGAAGAAGAAGAATGCAGAATGCATAACAAGAGTGCTCCTTCCTGGGACTCTGATAAAATAGAGCATAACAGAAAACAACAACTTCAACTTCAACTTTATTTGTTTTAAGTGCCATATCATAACAGCTGTTATCTCAGAGCACTTTACAAGGAGAGAAACAGTGTGTACATAGTGAAAAACCCCCTGTCCTTAGACCCCCGCAAAGGCTGAGGAACAACTCCCAAGAAAAACCCTGACAGGGAAAAAAAGGGGAGAAACCTCAGGGTGAGAGACAGAGGAGGGAATCCTCACCCAGGACGGACAGGCGGGCACAAACAAAACATTATTGATGGCTAACAGTTCAGGATATAAATAAATCAATGAATTGAATTGAATCAGTCCATAGTAGCAGGCAGGAGGAACCGCAGTGAGATGAGCCGGGTAGAGGTGGTCCTGGATCCAGCTCAGCGTTGATGGAAGCCGGGAGGGAAAAACAAAAATAATACAAATAAAATGAAAAATAAAAATAAGAATAAGAATAAAATTAAATATTAAATATTAAAAATAAAATATATTAAAAAAAATAAATAAATAAATAAATAAAAATGGAAAGATAAAAAGGAGAGGGAGGAAGAGGAGGAGATGGAAAACAGACGGGGAGAGGCCAGGAGAGAGAGAAGGCAGAGAAGATAGAGCTCAATGTGCTGGGGACCCCCAGCAGACTCAAGCTAGAGCAGCTTATCTTGGATTTGTCTGTAGGCTCTGTCGAAAAGGAGGGTTTTTAACCTACTCTTAAAGGTAGAGAGGGTGTCTGCCTCCCGGACTGAAACTGGTAGATGGTTCCATAACATAGGGCCTTGGTAGCTGAAGGCTCTGGCTCCCCATCTAGACTTAGAGATTCGTGGAACCACCAGTAGGCCTGTATTCAGAGAACGAAGTGTCCTAGTGGGGCAATAGGGTTTTATCAGGTCTGAGATACAAGAGGGTGCCAGACCATGAAGACCTTTATAGAAAAGGAGGAGGATTTTGAACTGGATCCTAAAAGGTACAGGAAGCCAGTGCAATGAGGCCAGAACAGGAGAGAGGTGATCTCTCTTTCTAGTTTTAGTCAGGACACGAGCTGCCGCGTTCTGAATGAGCTGCAGAGTTCTCAGCGACCTATTGGAGCATCCAGCCACACAAACACAACAGAATACAATATATTGTGGGGATATTTCAAAGAACATATGATCAGATAAGATACACAGCCAACACTTTCAACAGGACAGTTTCAACTGACTGTACAGGTGAGAAGAGTTGTGTTTAGTATTGTTAATGTATCAACCTTCTATTTCTGTCCTCAGGTATGGTGGTGTATGGGGAGCCAATCACAGCCAGCTTGGGCACTGATGGCTCTCACTATTGGTCCAAAGACTGGGCTGTAGCTGCTGCCTACGTCATGAGCCCCCCCCTCAACCCCGACCCTTCAACACCTCAGTATCTGGCATCCCTATTAGCCTGGTTGGTATTTGATATATGTTGTTGACTCAGGGTCAACATCCCCAATCCAGGTATTGGTGATGAATCTTATAGTTGTTTTTTTTTTATTCAGTGGAGATCTCCAGGTGACGTCAAGTGCACAGGCGAGTTTCTCCACAGCTCAGAAAGCAATTGGCAAAGATGACTTCACTCTGATTCCAGAGGGAACCAATGGTGTGGAGGAGAGGATGTCTGTGGTGTGGGACAGAGCTGTGGTGAGACTCCGTCAGTTTTCATACTTCATAATTGTTACAAACACTGTTTTGTGAACAATTAAAAAAACCCAGAGGATTTACTTATCTCATGCACCCTCTTCCTCTGCTAGAGAATAGGTTTTGTCATTGTTTTACGTTTAATCATTTACATTGAAGTCAACATAAATATAAATGACCAAGCCAAAACAGATGTCTGAAGACACAGAACATATGGAGCAGGTCTACAACAGACTGCTATAAAAAGTACAACCTGTTCCAAGAGTACCTACATCTGTACATACATATTTTTCCTTCTCATTTTATGTTTATCCTGATTTTTGTAATTCTATGTCCGCAGTCCACGGGAAAGATGGATGAGAATGAGTTTGTTGCCGTTACAAGCACCAATGCTGCTAAACTTTTCAACATTTACCCACGTAAAGGTATAACATCAGTCCCTAGAACTACACTATGGATAAGCAACAGGCACAACATTTACACAGAATCACAAGTGGTGCAGAAGTCTAATGCAATGGATTGATGGACCGTGTGGTGTGTCCAGGACGAATTGCTCTTGGATCAGATGCTGACATCGTTGTGTGGAACCCAAGAGAAACACGAACTGTTTCAGCAAAAACTCACAATCTTGTAAGCATATGTTGATTGTTATCCATAATTGAATTTCACCAGCCATCTTCATAGATAAACTGTTTTCCTCCTCATGCTGCCTATGTGCAGATGGTTGAGGTCAACATCCTAGAGGGTCTGGAGTTTCGTGGTGTCCCTTCTGTGGTAATCAGTGGAGGTCGAGTCGTTCTGGAGGATGGAAACCTCAACGTGACGGAAGGTTCAGGGCGCTTTGTACCCAGGAAGGCATTCCCTGACTCTGTTTATAAGCGGATCAGAGCCCGCAGTAAGGTAACCGGACCACTACTCCCCTGCTCATCACAAGCTCTGACCCACTAGACTAGGCCAGAAACCTTGACCATTTTGTTGAACTTAATCCCACAAAAAATATTATTTGATCAAACATCAGAAAAAAAGGTACACATGATAATGGACATTGAGAGACCAGAGAAGTCAGACACAACTATATCGATGTCATATCAACACATGAAGGAATTGTGTCATTATTTGCCAGTGAATAGTCCATTTGGAGGTCAGACAGATTTTCTTTTTTTTTCTTGTTTCAGATGGCAGAGACTCGTGGTGTCCCTCGTGGAAACTACGATGGTCCAGTCCATGATGTCATCAGTATGACTAAATCTGTTCCACCCACTCCTACCACTAGAGGTCCACCTTGTCTCAAAACCCAGACTGGTTCTCGAAACCTCCACCAATCAGGATTCACCCTGGCAGGTAGTGGCATGCACATGTATATATTGGTTAATTATTATTAATTATTAGTTAATTAATTATTAATTATTGGTTGTATGTACATGTATCATCTAACCTGACAATGAGGTTGATTCAGACAGATTCAGGCAAAATTTAACAGAATATTGTGCTTTACATTAAGAAGACACCCAAAACACCTAAAATACCAGACTCAGTCACGTTTTCTTTTTTTTTTCCAGGAGCTCAGGTTGATGACCACATACCACGCCGCTCTACTCAAAGGATTGTAGCACCCCCTGGTGGACGGTCAAACATTACATCCTTATCGTAAATTAAGCTGAATCAAGCCAGAAATTTTAATTTGTAAAGCAAGAAATTGAAAAAAACACCTTAATAATGTACTGCCAACTTTGACTACAACCTTACAACTGATACAACATCATTTAGCTGTAACACTTCAGACCAGGGCTGCCCAATCCTGATCCTTGTGAGCCTCTGTCCTGCATGTTTTTAAGATGTTTCCTGCTCCAACACACCTGATTCAAAGGAGTGCCTTATTATTCAGCTTCAGCAGGACTTAATGATTGGCTGGTCATTTCAATAAAGTTTTGCTGAAGCCTGATTATCAGTCACTCATTTGAATCAGGTGTGATCCGAAGGTGTGGTCCAACGCTTTTTACCCTAACCCTGTTGAGGTATTTCTAAAAGGATCCATATTGAGTCAAGTTGAGCCGAGCTATAAGTTTCTAGTGGGCAGAAGTTGAACTGGGCACAAGATGAAGTACTAGTTTTTAGTAAATAATCTAACAGAGGTCTGTTAAATGAAGTCGGAGTAACAAACTAGTAAGTAGTAAGTCCTACAAAAAGTACCCTGAATAATTATAACAACCCAAAAGCTAGTATTTCACCCAATTACACCTGAACCCTAAAGCTGAACAAACCCAGAACAATTACATATGAAAAATGCTAGAACAAAGAAAATGAAGAATACGTAACAAAATACGAGATAAATGATCAATTTCAAATGGAGTTCACCATATTCTCTAAGCCTAGTATGGAGTATTTATTAATGATGAAAGTCAACAAACACTGCAGACTTATATGCGTACTTTAACTGTAACTGATGCAGTACTGAATGTTGTAACAATTGTATTCCCAGAGGTGAACAAGTACAGAATCGCTCAACTATGGTACACATTTGAATAACATGCTGTTCCACAGTACTGTAATATGTACTCAAGTACTGAAATGCCAAAATTCCACCATATGTGCAACTGAACTGCAACGGCAGCGGGACAGCAGACTTAACTCACCATCAAATCCCACCAGATGTGTAATGTAACAACAGAACTGGACCACTAGACACTTGAGGCTCAGAGTTTCGGTGTCACTTCATGCCATGAAAACACCACAAGAAACAGATCAGTTTCACAATTATGACGTCTCGATGTAGTTATGCATGTCATAGTATCAAGTCGCGTGCTTTTATTTTGGAAAAGGATTGGATTCTTTATGTTGACAAGTTTACATGTTGTAACTGTGTCTTCCAGCCATGCTGCTGAATTTGCTTGTTAGGTCTCTATAGTATGTCAAACAGAACCACTTTCTAATTGTGTCTGTCAAACTAAAGGAGGAGCGATGGTGCTGTTCCACTGGCAGTGGAAACAGGCTCATTGCCAAAAAGTAGTTGCTGATCAGCTTCGTTGATGTCCCACTGCAGTTACGGTGCAGTTGTGCATGCTGTTGAATTTCGGGGTCATTCAAGTGTGTTACAACTACAACATTATGTGTGATTGACAACATATCATGTCATTGTGTTCTTTTCTTTACATTATTGCTGATAAATGTAGCAGTAACAATAGCAGTAATAGTAGTAGTAATAGTCCTAGTTCTTGCACAACACATGCTTCCTTTTACCTTTGGTATTGTTTCATTAACAAATGTGTAGCATGCTATTGTAAAGAGACACACCTTATGACATTTAATGCCATTATACTTTGCTTATGCCACATTTTCTTTACCAAGCTAAAACCTGTCGTGTTCCATGAACTCATTCTCATTATTCTTACATTGTAAATTACATATATCCTTTTCTGAGTACTCTGTAGCCTTGAAGCTGATACTACATTCCATGTCCCATATTTAATTGTAATTGAAGGTACGGCATAATAAAAGGACCCATATAACTCATACATCTAAGTCAGAATGACTTTAAATGTAAAACTTTTTCACTATGACTTTATCCTGATAAGTGTCAGTTTGATTTAACCTGGACTGACTGAACTGGATTGGATTGCAGGGTTGGTCTGGTCAGGACCAAACTGATATCTTTTACGTTTTATTAAGTGTCAGAGTTCAATAAATTATACATGTGGTAAATAAATGCAATCCATATGAAATCTTGTGAATTACAAACCAACTGACACATTGTGCAAGTTAATCAGTGGTAGTTGAACTACTAATACACTCACCCCTGTCCATGACATCTGTTGAACTCTGAGGAGATTTTTGAAAATGTTTGATGTGAAACTGCCTCAATTGATAGCATGATCTTTTTGTATTATGTATTGACTTCACAATTTTTGTATTCTCTTGTTGATGGCATCATTGATATACTCACATAGAGCTGAGCCACTACGAAGCAGCTATGTTTGCAACAGCTTATTGTAACTGTGCTGCCACAAGCACAGCAGAAACATGTAGATGGATCTTTTTTGTGTGATAACAGGAATTGTTTGCAAAACTGGAAAATGTTTAAATAGACATTTCAACAGTTCAAATTGTTTTGACAGTAAATGTGAATCTATGAGCTGTAGATTGTTGTTTTAGCATACGCAAACGTATTCAGGAGAAAGCAGCAACAAGTTTGCCACCACTATGAGGTCCATATGCATCCAGCAGGAAATTACTGAATGATGTTCAGACGAGACCAACAGGGCTGCTGTGTTGCTTTAGACTGCACTGCTGCTGCTGTGGAAGTCTATTGCTTGTCCTAACAGATACACTGGCACCAACATGGACAACACAGAATGTCTTGACACAATATCATATGCATATGCTAGTGTGTATCAGCGTAGGAGTTACTATGGTGATAGTGTATCTGTTGTTTTGTAATGAATGTGAAATTGCTCCAAGTTGAGATGACAGCTTCATGAATAAAGTGAAGACAAAAAACACTACAGTACAGCCCAATATATTACATATTCTCTTGTCAGAACCTCCATTCAGATTACAGTCTGCAGCTGTGCTCAATGCTCAATGGTTTATTTAATTGACTTCCTTCTCAGATTTTTCTTTTCAAGTGTTCAATGTAGTTTGGTTCCCTTGTGTGCTACTAGTAGCAGTAAGTCAGGTTCAGTTTATTGCAGCTGTTGTTTACACTTGCCATCGGCTGACTGTGCTATTCAAGCCTGAACTGCTCCTAGGGCCTCGCACAGTGATCTTGAAGGAACAATGGAGGAAACAATGGGGATGCCAAGTTGGCCTCAAACTGAAGACAAGGGTGAGAAGATAATATGGAGGTATTATTGTTGCTTTATTATTTGCAAATGTATATCTTGATCTGCAAATGTGTGTCTCGATTTATGTGTGTGTAATCAGATTTGTAAATAATCAAGCCAACGAATGTCATTTTAAAGGGTTAGGATAAGGGGGTTTTGCCATGGATCGTACCCGGTACGATCCTCTTCGACTCGAATAACTTTTGATAGGAAGGTCCGATCGACCTGAAACCAACTTTTACCCCCCCTAAATTTGGGAAGAGCTTTCCAGCGGTGTCGTCCGTTTTTCTCTACACACTTCCGTTCCGGAAATACGGCCATTTTTTGACCGGAAATGTCTTTATCTCGGGAACCCTAACCCTAACCCTAACCCTAACCTAACCCTAACCCTAACCCTAACCCTAACCGGAGCCCCAGATGATCGCTGGGATGGTAGAGACGCTCACCCAGATGATCAAACCGGCAGCCCCGTCTAGACTCACCTTGCAGTTAATTGCGGGCAATGCTAAGAACTGGGGTCATACCACGTGCCAGATATTGATGGAGCACTACGAGAGAGTGCTAGATGAGTTGCTGGATCAGCTACCCGCGCTGATCTCCGACGACTGGCAGACCGCCTTCGAGGTGGCGGTCCGGTGGGCACGCAGAAACCTGCCCCGGATCACACAGGACGTCATCGATCATGCGGAGGCGATGATCATGGCCAGGTGCGAGGCAGTGCTGGCAGAGCAACAACAGCAGCGGGACCAGCATCCTCCGACTCCTCCGACTCCACCGACCCCTCAGCATCCCGACTCACCTGCGCCGAGTCATCCTCCGGCCAGGGGGAGAGAGCGACGGGACACCCCGGTGAAGAAGAGGGAGACGGCATCCCAGACCGGAGCGCCGCGACCCTCGGTGAGTGGGCAGACGGCCAGCAGGCCGGCCAAGGTAACCACAAAAACTGTGGCTACCAACACCGAGCCCACCGACGGGGACTGGGAGACGGCTCTCCCCCAGCGAGAGCAGACCCAGGAAGGGCACGAGCCGGATGCTCCCGCCCCCCAGCTGCAGAGAGACCAGAGGCAGCGGAGGGACAGGGAGATGACGTTGCCACGTCTGGTGATGGAGCCGGACACACCTGATCCCGAGGCATCCGTATCTTCCTGGGGTGAGTTTTTCGACCAACTCGAGGAGGCTGAGATGCCGGCTGCCGCTCAGTCTCCAGGAGGAGAGTCGTCAGGGATGCAAGATGGAGCAACATCTGCAGACCTGAACGACTCTCTGATCTCGTTTGAAGAGGAGGGACAGCTCCCCGCTTCACCACCTCTCTTTTCTCCTGCGTGTGTGGCGACACGCCATCCCACTACGCAAAGAAAACTAGTTGATTGGGACCTGGTCGCCAGTGAGAAGATGTTAATCGTCGGCGACTCTAATGTAGGGCGATTTCCGGAATGCAGGCGAAAGGGCCTACAAATTGACGCATTTCCGGGAGGTCACTTCCGTCATGCGCAAGCCCTCATGTCCAAAGTCACGCCCCCTGAGAATGTGGTGGTGGAGAAGGTGATCCTGGCATTCGGGATCAACAGCAGGGCTAACAAGGCAGAGACTACCGTTAAGAACCTACAGGGGGCGATCAGGAGCACCAAGCGTGCTTTCCCCTACGCGAGAGTGTGGGTGCCCCTCATTAACTGTTCCCCACAGCTCCCGCAGGAGGAGAGGGACAACCTGAGTGAGCTGAACGACCATATCCAGAGAAACATGAACTTCTTACCGCTCCTCCCTCAGGACCAGTTCCTCACTGAAGACGACGGCATCCACTGGACCAGGGACACGACTGCGGCCATCTTGGACTTGTGGTTGTCGGTGTTAAACTAACTAGCCCCTTAAGCCCATTGGGGGAAGATGGGGCTTGTAGTTCTGTTGATGTGTTACATGTTCAAAAGGTTCCAAATGTTAATAAAGTTCAAAATGTAAATAGTAATGATACACAGGGCAAGGATGTTGTTGTTTTAGCGAAGAACTTTAATTTGACACTCCCACAGGAACGGCTGCTTTGCAGGGGACTATCTTTTATTCCCACCTTAGACATAACAACCAAAAAACAGAGAGAACAATTGGAATTAGATGTGGATGAATATCATAGAAAAATTAAATTGGCTGTCTATTTCGATCAACGTAATGATGACAAACAACCCAAAAAAGAGAGAAAGGCTATCTCTAGGATGCCTTTCTCGTCCAAATCAGCATGGACTCCACAGATGGGACAACTGCCACCCCAGGTACAGGACCTGTGCCTGCGGGACCTCCAAATCCTTAAAGAAAGAAACAGATTTGTGCAGGAGAAACACAATCTGTCAAAAAGGGAGGTTAAGGCGTTAAGGGATCTTAAACACAGCGCACACATCGTAATCAAACCGGCAGATAAAGGATCTGCGGTTGTGATTATGAGCAGAGAGCAGTATGTGCAGGAGGCTGAGAGACAACTTAATGATCCCATCTATTATAAAAAACTGGAGAAGCCCATCTATCTGGAGACCAGTAGACTGGTCGCAGACATAATTGACAACCTGAAAAGGAAGAAAAAGATTACTGAAAGACAGCGTACTTACCTGATTGGAGAAGAGGAACCTAGAACGAGGAGATTCTACCTGTTACCAAAGATCCACAAAGACCCTGCAAAGTGGACCGTCCCGTATGAGATCCCTCCGGGACGTCCCATCGTGTCGGACTGTGGGAGTGAAACATATCATACGGCAGAGTTCATCGATTATTATTTGAATCCTTTGTCTGTGAAACATCCATCCTATGTCAAGGATACTTATGATTTCATTCAACTGGTGAAACAACTTAATGTTCCAAATGAATCCTTTTTCTTTTCTATGGATGTGAGTAACCTGTATACAAACATTCCAATCAAAGAGGGCATTGAATGTGTCAGGAAGATACTGCAGGAATACCCGAGCCCTGCCAGACCGGATGCAGAGCTTTTACAGCTATTAGAGATAAACCTGACAAGAAATGACTTTGAATTCGATGCCAAATATTACCTGCAGGTCAAGGGAACGGCGATGGGCAAAAGGTTTGCCCCGGCCTACGCCAACATTTTCATGGCAGACAGGGAGAGGCAGGCCTTCCTGAAATGTACATACAAGCCCTTGTGTTATTTACGGTTTCTTGATGACATTTTTGGTATTTGGGTGGGGACAAAGGAACAATTTGATGAGTTCTTCGAGGTTTTAAATGCCCATGATCCTTCCATCAAGCTGACGAGGGAGGTCAACAACTCCTCAATCGACTTCTTAGACACGACAGTCTTTAAGGGACCTGAATTTGAACGGACAGGAAAATTAGACATAAAAGTATTCTTCAAAAAGACCGACAGACATGCCCTGTTACACAAAAATAGTTTCCATCCAAAACACACCTTCAGGGGCATAGTTAAATCACAGTTACTCCGATTCAGGCGCATCTGCACCCTGGACGAGGACTTCCGGGAGACAGTCGGAGTCCTCTTCCAGGCCCTGAGGAAGAGAGGATACACTAGGACGTTTCTGAAAGAGATCAGGCAACAATTTCAGACAGCCAAAGAGAGGGATCATGGGGATTTCATCCCTCTAATCACGACATATTCCACGGGGACATGTCGCCTGAATACGCAGTTTAAGAGGGTCTTTGAGGAGACAATGGCAGGACCTGGTCTGCTGGCTCACACGAGAGTAATTTCGGCCTACAGGAGGAACAAAAACCTAAAAGATTTCCTGGTGCAGGCCAAATTGAAGCCTCGGCCTGTAGATTGTAATTCCACCATTCGGCCACTAGATGGAGGGTTAGGGTTAGGGTTAGGGGGTTAGGGTTAGGGTAGGGTTAGGGTTAGGGTTAGGGATAGGGGGTAATAACCAAGGATTAGACGCGTCTAATCCTCTTCGACTCGAATAACTTTTGATAGGAAGGTCCTATCGACTTGAAACAAACTTCT
>CM055206.1:20435922-20440234 GCA_029224185.1 Karalla daura | reverse complement strand
CCTTACCACTCTCTCCACACCCCACCCCCACCCCCCACCCCCACCCCCACCCCCACGCCCTCACACCCCCACCCCCACCCCCACCCCCACCCCCACCCCCACACCCCACCCCCACCCCCACCCACCCCCACCCCCACCCCCACCCCCACCCCCACCCCCACCCCCACCCCCACCCCCACCCCCACCCCCACCCCCACCCCCACCCCACCCCCACCCCCACCCCCTCCCCGCACCCCCACCCCCACCCCCACCCCCACCCCCACCCCCACCCCCACCCCCACCCCCACCCCCACCCCCACCCCCACCCCCACCCCCCACCCACTCCCCCACCCCACCCCCACCCCCACCCCCACCCCACCCCCACCCCACCCCCACCCCCTCCCCCACCCCCACCCCCACCCCCACCCCCACACCCCCACCCCCACCCCCACCCCCACCCCCACCCCCACCCCCACCCCACCCCCACCCCCACCCCCACCCCCACCCCCACCCCCACCCCCACCCCCACACCCACCCCCACCCCCACCCCCACCCCCACCCCCTACCCCACACCCACCCAACCCCACCCCCTCCCACCCCTACCCCCACCCCCAAACCCACCCCTACCCCTCCCCCACCCCCTCACCCACCCCCACCCCACCCCCACCCCCTAACCCTACCCCAAACCCTCACCCCACCCCACCCTCCCACACCCTAACCCCTAACCCTAACCCTAACCCTAACCCTAACCCTAACCCTAACCCTACCCCTACCCTAACCCTAACCCTAACCCTAACCCTAACCCTAACCCTAACCCTAACCCTAACCCTAACCCTAACCCTAACCCTAACCCTAACCCTAACCCTAACCCTAACCCTAACCCTAACCCTAACCCTAACCCTAACCCTAACCCTAACCCTAACCCTAACCCTAACCCTAACCCTAACCCTAACCCTAACCCTAACCCTAACCCTAACCCTAACCCTAACCCTAACCCTAACCCTAACCCTAACCCTAACCCTAACCCTAACCCTAACCCTAACCCTAACCCTAACCCTAACCCTAACCCTAACCCTAACCCTAACCCTAACCCTAACCCTAACCCTAACCCTAACCCTAACCCTAACCCTAACCCTAACCCTAACCCTAACCCTAACCCTAACCCTAACCCTAACCCTAACCCTAACCCTAACCCTAACCCTAACCCTAACCCTAACCCTAACCCTAACCCTAACCCTAACCCTAACCCTAACCCTAACCCTAACCCTAACCCTAACCCTAACCCTAACCCTAACCCTAACCCTAACCCTAACCCTAACCCTAACCCTAACCCTAACCCTAACCCTAACCCTAACCCTAACCCTAACCCTAACCCTAACCCTAACCCTAACCCTAACCCTAACCCTAACCCTAACCCTAACCCTAACCCTAACCCTAACCCTAACCCTAACCCTAACCCTAACCCTAACCCTAACCCTAACCCTAACCCTAACCCTAACCCTAACCCTAACCCTAACCCTAACCCTAACCCTAACCCTAACCCTAACCCTAACCCTAACCCTAACCCTAACCCTAACCCTAACCCTAACCCTAACCCTAACCCTAACCCTAACCCTAACCCTAACCCTAACCCTAACCCTAACCCTAACCCTAACCCTAACCCTAACCCTAACCCTAACCCTAACCCTAACCCTAACCCTAACCCTAACCCTAACCCTAACCCTAACCCTAACCCTAACCCTAACCCTAACCCTAACCCTAACCCTAACCCTAACCCTAACCCTAACCCTAACCCTAACCCTAACCCTAACCCTAACCCTAACCCTAACCCTAACCCTAACCCTAACCCTAACCCTAACCCTAACCCTAACCCTAACCCTAACCCTAACCCTAACCCTAACCCTAACCCTAACCCTAACCCTAACCCTAACCCTAACCCTAACCCTAACCCTAACCCTAACCCTAACCCTAACCCTAACCCTAACCCTAACCCTAACCCTAACCCTAACCCTAACCCTAACCCTAACCCTAACCCTAACCCTAACCCTAACCCTAACCCTAACCCTAACCCTAACCCTAACCCTAACCCTAACCCTAACCCTAACCCTAACCCTAACCCTAACCCTAACCCTAACCCTAACCCTAACCCTAACCCTAACCCTAACCCTAACCCTAACCCTAACCCTAACCCTAACCCTAACCCTAACCCTAACCCTAACCCTAACCCTAACCCTAACCCTAACCCTAACCCTAACCCTAACCCTAACCCTAACCCTAACCCTAACCCTAACCCTAACCCTAACCCTAACCCTAACCCTAACCCTAACCCTAACCCTAACCCTAACCCTAACCCTAACCCTAACCCTAACCCTAACCCTAACCCTAACCCTAACCCTAACCCTAACCCTAACCCTAACCCTAACCCTAACCCTAACCCTAACCCTAACCCTAACCCTAACCCTAACCCTAACCCTAACCCTAACCCTAACCCTAACCCTAACCCTAACCCTAACCCTAACCCTAACCCTAACCCTAACCCTAACCCTAACCCTAACCCTAACCCTAACCCTAACCCTAACCCTAACCCTAACCCTAACCCTAACCCTAACCCTAACCCTAACCCTAACCCTAACCCTAACCCTAACCCTAACCCTAACCCTAACCCTAACCCTAACCCTAACCCTAACCCTAACCCTAACCCTAACCCTAACCCTAACCCTAACCCTAACCCTAACCCTAACCCTAACCCTAACCCTAACCCTAACCCTAACCCTAACCCTAACCCTAACCCTAACCCTAACCCTAACCCTAACCCTAACCCTAACCCTAACCCTAACCCTAACCCTAACCCTAACCCTAACCCTAACCCTAACCCTAACCCTAACCCTAACCCTAACCCTAACCCTAACCCTAACCCTAACCCTAACCCTAACCCTAACCCTAACCCTAACCCTAACCCTAACCCTAACCCTAACCCTAACCCTAACCCTAACCCTAACCCTAACCCTAACCCTAACCCTAACCCTAACCCTAACCCTAACCCTAACCCTAACCCTAACCCTAACCCTAACCCTAACCCTAACCCTAACCCTAACCCTAACCCTAACCCTAACCCTAACCCTAACCCTAACCCTAACCCTAACCCTAACCCTAACCCTAACCCTAACCCTAACCCTAACCCTAACCCTAACCCTAACCCTAACCCTAACCCTAACCCTAACCCTAACCCTAACCCTAACCCTAACCCTAACCCTAACCCTAACCCTAACCCTAACCCTAACCCTAACCCTAACCCTAACCCTAACCCTAACCCTAACCCTAACCCTAACCCTAACCCTAACCCTAACCCTAACCCTAACCCTAACCCTAACCCTAACCCTAACCCTAACCCTAACCCTAACCCTAACCCTAACCCTAACCCTAACCCTAACCCTAACCCTAACCCTAACCCTAACCCTAACCCTAACCCTAACCCTAACCCTAACCCTAACCCTAACCCTAACCCTAACCCTAACCCTAACCCTAACCCTAACCCTAACCCTAACCCTAACCCTAACCCTAACCCTAACCCTAACCCTAACCCTAACCCTAACCCTAACCCTAACCCTAACCCTAACCCTAACCCTAACCCTAACCCTAACCCTAACCCTAACCCTAACCCTAACCCTAACCCTAACCCTAACCCTAACCCTAACCCTAACCCTAACCCTAACCCTAACCCTAACCCTAACCCTAACCCTAACCCTAACCCTAACCCTAACCCTAACCCTAACCCTAACCCTAACCCTAACCCTAACCCTAACCCTAACCCTAACCCTAACCCTAACCCTAACCCTAACCCTAACCCTAACCCTAACCCTAACCCTAACCCTAACCCTAACCCTAACCCTAACCCTAACCCTAACCCTAACCCTAACCCTAACCCTAACCCTAACCCTAACCCTAACCCTAACCCTAACCCTAACCCTAACCCTAACCCTAACCCTAACCCTAACCCTAACCCTAACCCTAACCCTAACCCTAACCCTAACCCTAACCCTAACCCTAACCCTAACCCTAACCCTAACCCTAACCCTAACCCTAACCCTAACCCTAACCCTAACCCTAACCCTAACCCTAACCCTAACCCTAACCCTAACCCTAACCCTAACCCTAACCCTAACCCTAACCCTAACCCTAACCCTAACCCTAACCCTAACCCTAACCCTAACCCTAACCCTAACCCTAACCCTAACCCTAACCCTAACCCTAACCCTAACCCTAACCCTAACCCTAACCCTAACCCTAACCCTAACCCTAACCCTAACCCTAACCCTAACCCTAACCCTAACCC
>CM055206.1:20383422-20420922 GCA_029224185.1 Karalla daura | reverse complement strand
GGACATGACCCCTGTAGAAAAATATACAATGATGATTAACTGTAGAAAAAAAGACATGATTAACTTTTGATGGCAGCTAGAGGGACTGTAATTTACTGTTTGTAAATTTGTATATATTTCTTATTGAATTCTTAATTAAAAAATACAAATACCGAACGGAATCCTGGCTCCCGACTTTTTCTTTTTTCTTGTAAATAGTTTTTCTTCTGATTCATTCTAAACTTAACTCTTTTTTACAATGGGCGGTCCGTGGACTGAGGTGCACTACGGCCCTAGACGTTGCCGCTAACCTAACCCGCTAACTGGTGAGGGGAAGAACGGAGACAGGTGGATTGGAGAGATGATCGCACCAGAGAGTGTGCATCTTCACCCTTCTCCAGGAGGAGAGGGGCTCGATTTTCATCGCCTAACCCTGTCAATCTATTGGGCCTGTCTGATTGCCAGTAAATCAAATTGACATCACTGTGATTATGCATGTTGGAATGGTAAAAATATTATTGGAGGATAATACTGAACCTGTACTGGTTCCTATTCTGTTGCATGATTTGACAATTCCAACCCCGGGGTTGGCCTCCCATACATATAGGACACACACACACACACACACACACAGACAGTTCCACATAAACAGCAGGAGGATCCTCTAACAGAGGCAGCACCTAAAATATGTGTAAATAACGTGTTCAAGTGCTGTTACCAGCATGGGATGTTTAAGTGCTTCTTCAATAATGTAGAGACAAGAGGAAACAAATGTCCGCATGCATTCACACACACACACACACACATATTTACACATTCATAGTGTATTGAATGGAGATACGGGGACCAGCAGAACTGTACACAGAACTGTACACAGTCTACATACTGAAACTGCACGCAGTACCGTCTATATACTGTACAATGACTACTGTCTATATCCTATGTCAATAAGAATTCAGTCAGTGCCAGTGTATGCTTAAAACAGGTCAATCTGATCATGACATATTGCGCTGAAAAATGTGATGTGTATTGACAAAAACATGAAAACTGTGTTAATAAAGACATGAAATTTGGTGTGTTGAGACATTTATGACGCACTATTCAAGGCCTGTACCTTCAGAGCACAAAACCTGATGAGCAGGATGGTTTTAGCCTTAAGATGTCCTTTGATTTATTTAAGCAATGAGAGACGTCGTCTAAAGCTATAAGTGAGGAACTGGTGATATCTTTGGTGATCTTTTTTGATCCAAGAGAAAATCAGAATGCCTCCATTGTCATAAAATATAAAAAAATATAAAAAGTGTTATGGTTAGACAGACATTGCACATGTGTGTTGTCCAATGTGGAATGGAATGTAACGAGAGGACAGCTCTCGTCCCACACCAGCAGCTGCTTTGATTGGTTGATTCTCCAGATTGCTCTCAGTTGGTTTCCCCATGTTCTCAATGTCACAGGATTACCAAACTACCTAACTAACTTAAACCTTATTGTCCCTATTGACTTACCTAACCCTAACCTGGGTCTCCTTGGAGTGTCTGTGCATGTTTCACACATCTGTGAATCTGAAGCTCACATGAAGAGTCATGTGTTTGGGTCCTTGACTCGTGTCTTTATTCACCGTCATGATGTTATCATCCTCTGCTGAGTGACAGATAATTGATCAGTATTAATGACAGAGGTCAGCAGGCAGCTCACACATACACACAGAGAGACACTGAAAAATATACACACACTGACACACATACACACAGTTGATGAGACATGATGATAGATCAATCAGAAGCACTGTCCCCCTTGTTTTCTTGTCTTTATTTCATTCTCTGTCCCTTTCTTCCTCTCTCGTTAGGAGGCCGTTCATTTTCTTGCAACCCAAAGAGACCTTAATGAGTTTCTAGTTTCCAGAGAATCAGGCTGAGAAATTAATGAACAGACCAGACCTATGTGTGCGTGTGTGTGTGTGTGTGTGCATGCGTGTGTGCGTGCGTGCGTTTGTGTTTGGCTGGGTCCAGCTGAGGTGGCTTCTTTATCCTTGTTCTGTCCTTCAAATGGGAAGAATTGCTAATAAATTAATTCTGATATATTAAATGTAGTCATAAAAGCAGAATGTGAAGAGGAGCAATAAAGAGAAAGTGCATGGTCAACATTTCAGAAGTGAAAATGATGAGTGACAGATAATGACACACACTGTAGTTAAGAGCATCAGCAGTATGAAAGTGTGTATGAGAGCTTTTTGTGTGAAAGCATGTTTTAGAAAGCCCTGTAGAAGATAAGTAAAGCAGCAAAATGACAGCATGAGCTCTGCAGAGCATAAACATCCTGCTCCTCAGATATCAGACATTTCTAGATCCAGGTCTAACTTAGAGCAGAGTTTGAGGCTGCCTTTTGAACATAGAGAGGGTTCCTCCTCCTCCTCCTCTGGCTCCTCTTCCTCCTAATGGGCTGCAGCTGGTAGATAGTTCTTCAGGAGAGGAGCTGATAATTATCTCTCCCTCCAGAAGGAAAACAAACTCGCTGTGCATGGTGTCATGACATTGTTGTTCATGACGTGACTGAAGGTTTCAGTGTTACATACTGAAAGTCGACGGTTCTTTGATTGTTTTAAGATGAATGACACTGAATGATTCTTAACAATGTTGGTCTATAAAACCTTTCATTCTGAACATGACACTACTGCAGAAGCAAACTTTCTGCATCTTCTGCTTGTTCTGACTTCCTGTACAGATATGTAGGTCAAAGTGGATTAACAACCAGCTGCACTCATTTTAAACAGACAGCTAATTCTCTGGGGGGGGCAACATTCAGATTCATTACAAATCACGACTAAGCAGCCTCCAAAGTGCCACTGTGTTTAATTTCAGCATCAATTTCCACTAATTTTCCCTGTGCATATATTAAGAACTGTAATCAAAGCGTGGCACCTTATTTAGCTGCGATCCCTCGTCTGTCAGCCAGAGATAAAAGACGTGACAGGAGAGTGCTGCTCGCTGGGAGGCGGCAGTCTGCAGAGACGCAGCCGTTACTGTGACGGCATGTTAATTGAAGGTAATAGATGGAGAGGATGGAGGAGGGGAGGTGTAATTCGTTCTGCCTGCACCCCCACCTTCTCATCCTGGCAGAGGTATATGCAGCCATTACCCATTAGTGGTCGTTGACCCTACATATGTCTGAAACCAAATAACTGTTCAAATAATGTGAATGAATCATGCTGCACTGCAGTGACACATAACTAATTCATCCCTAATTTATTGCCTGATTCAGGATTTGATGATTGCTGAGGGGTGGAATGGAAAGAAAACCATCAAGTTAATTTGACCCAAACAAATCCAGTTCAAAGTTTAGAAAATGAAATGCTTCTGTTCTTTAGTTCGTGCCAGAATGACTTCTAGGCATTACAGAAAGTAATGATGATGCTGGACACCCACCTGGATTCTAATCTCATTAAACTTTTGGTGTTTATGCTTCCATGTTTTATAAAAATGGTACCTTGTTTGTTGTGGTTTGTTTTCAATGTTTTTAATTTTGCTGCATCAGGAATATTCATCAGGAATATTCATCCACTAATGTGTATCAGTGTTCTGTTGAACATTGATGCCTCCAGAGTCATAGGGTGGTGAAGATGCTGAGCTGCAGATGTTGATGCTTGTACACTAGGAAGAAAAGGAAGAAATGTTATTGACATTTCCTCCTGAGTAAGGTGGTTGTCTTTACTCTATCTCCTCCTTCCACTTTCAGATCTTGTTCATGTTTCCAAGGTTTCTCTGTTGTGGTTCTTCTTCCCTGTTCAGACTGATCTGTTCTGCTTCCTCCACATGTCTTGATGAGCGAGGAGTAAATGGCAGACATTAAAGTGATGCATCAGTGCAGTGAGGACTGAGAGAGGTTTCTTCTCTATGATTGCTTCTGGAAATGGCTCCTTAATCACAACAGTGAATGGCCAGGCAGCACTGCTGCTGATTGGATGACTTTGTGAAGATGACCAGTCCTCCACCTTTCTCCTCGCTCTTCATTTAAGGCAAGTTCTTCCTCATTCTCTTACTTCCACTAACATGTTTTTTTTTCCACTAACATTTATTTTTTTGTTGGAGCTGCATAAAACCTGGACGGTGCCAGGGTGGCCATTTGATTTTGTTTAAGTTTAAACAAATATATATGTAGGCTTCTGCCATATTGAAGCTCCAGCAGCAACACCACTGAGCACAAAACGGGTAAGATAAAGGAGGGAGGGATCATTCATGTTCACTTTGATCATCATCTTTCATTAGATAAATGAATAAATCATTTGTAAGTAGGAATAAAAAGAAAGACAATAGATAAAATAGCCTAAGTTAAATCAGAAGCATAATGCACATTGTATTTTTGATTAATGCTTATTTTAATAATGACTATATACGAGTCAAGGTGATGAAAAGCCTCCGAGCTGAGTCTTGGTCAGGATCTTATCTAGATTGAGATAAGAATATAGAATATAATGATGTCTTTACAAACATAGGTCTGTAGCTGAGATGAGATTTGAAAGGCTGAGATGAAGCACAGGCAGACAGGATCAGGATGGAGATGTGTCTGCTGCACATATGGGAGATTGTTGCTTTGTTTGGCTCCCAATTTCAAATACTTATTTCGGCCATCTCAATTTCAATTTATTCAGGATGGGCACTTGTGATGCAGCGTCTCATTTTCGAGGGGGTCCCAATACAGATGCAAAAATTATACACACAAGTGTACACAAGTTTGTACAGACAAGAAGCAGGTCTGTTTTACAGAGTGAGAGCAGCTGGCTCAATACACCACATGCATGCAAACAATGCATGTAGTGTAGTGTCTCTAAGTTGACATCTCTCTCTCTGTCTTGCCGCTCTGCCTGCAGCACCCGGGTGCCGTCACACACCCATACACACTCCACACACACATCAGGCTCTGACTGGATTTGGAATTAAGGCAGGTGTGAGCCCCGTACAAGAGGCAGTAACAAGGTCTGAATGGGCAAGACAAATCGGCATAAGGAGCTAAGTAAAATATTAAGCAGTTTGATCCCGGATTTACACATCTTGCGTGACTGCAGCATGACGTCAACAGAGTTAAAACAGCCACGTTAGTGTATGAATAGATTTACATATACTACATTGTGTGGACCTCCGCTAAACCGTCACCAAACCGTCAGTTTGATGGATCCATCACATATAGGATGGCTTCTATTTTTGACGGACTACACAGCTGTGAATGGTAGGCCAACAACATTCAGTAGTGTAGCTGGGAGAAACTTGTCAAAACAAAACAGGCATCCAATCATTTTCAATATTAAAGCAGCTGATTTACTGCTATATTAATTGAGATTACATAATACACATGGAAGAAGATGGATGAAGAACTTTTAATTAGTGGAGCAGTAAAGCAGCTGTTACAGGAGCCTGATGTGTGTTTGCGTGTGTGTGTGTAGATGTCTGTGCAGACGGATATGTGCTGCAGGCAGAGCGGAGTTCAGTGATTCATCCATGTAACAGCCGAAACTGTGAAATCCAGCTGTTCTCCTCTCGCTGTTCTGCTTTTTTGTGTTTTCACACACCCACACGTGTTGTTTTCTTGCATCTCTCACATCTCCAGTGGTCCAATGACTCTTTTGATTCACGCAGGAGGTGTAAATTGACAGAGCGCAGTTTAACAACGCTGACGGACTGCCGTTACACGTCAGTGCAGTCATGCAAGATGTGTAAACCTGGAGTGAAAATAGAGTCATGGTGTTTTGGCCAAGAATATCAGCATAATCAAGTATGACAAGTAACAGTAAAATACTTATTTTCCTGACTTGAAAAGGAAAACAGGTGATTGATTGGTAAAGAAAACCCAGACAGCCATGAATTCTTTTACAAATGAATGGCTGTTTACCAAACATGCATGGAGCATGATTTTTTCTTATAAGAATGTGAGATAGCAAGCGGTCACCCCAAGTGTGGGAATGGCAGCTGGACAGTTGACGGAGGACGAGTAGGCAGCAGAGGTAAAATCAAACTGCTTTATTCACCCAGTACAAAAAAAAGGTGGCAGGAACCAAAAAGAAACAATGCAGAAAACAAAAGCTGGCTCTACTCTCTGGTACACTCCAGCCAAGTAACATACACAGCCTCACAGCAGGCATGTGTCTCTGCTCTCTCTCCCCTCTGGTAGACTGAGGTCTCCCTTATATAGGGCTACCTGTTCCCTGGATTGGACTCAACCAATGCAGAGAACAGGTAACCTGTAAAAAAAACATATTTACCATCATAACAAATCATAGTAAATAAAAATAAACACAACAGTGACCAATCAACCATATATGACTATATGACCACCACCAAATTAACATAATAATTTACACTAACCAAAAACACACCAAACACCCCTCCACCGTGCACAATGTACCAAACCCCAGCTCCGGGGACGGAGTTAAAACCCTGGCACCCGCAGCGGGCGCGCTTCCGCCTAGGAGCCGTGGAGCTGGACCCGGTGGTGAGTTGTGCGTGTCTGGTGTAGTGTGCTGGTGACTGAGGTGAAAAACTACCGGTGAATGTATGTAAAAATGTGACCGGGTTGCGGGTACCTCGCTGACCAGTGGTGATGGTGTCGAGGTCGGTTATGGGGAAATGATGAAATGATCGATAGGTGCCTACGTGACTGTGGCTGCAGCGGAGCCACGTGCTCGACCACGCCAGAGAGCATGGTGTGCTATGGCGTCGACACGTGACCAAACTCCACCGCAGCCACCACCAAAATGCACAAGCATTCCCCTACACCCCATTCACACTTAAAATAACCGAATACATATCACAATCACTACAGTGGTGTTGTATTGTGCATCTGTGCCCATGCACTGAGAGGGAAACGAGTCCGGTCCCTCTCTCCCCCCTTCCCAGCTTACACAGAACCAGCGCAGCAGTGAGAAGGGGGAGGATCGCCTTCCCACAAAGAACAAATCCGTTGTTATTAAGCCAGTATTGGTCAAAATTAAAATCTCCTTGCAAGATACAGGACTTGTGATTTATCAGTGTTGTCAGGATAAAGATGACCATGACAAATTGAACACAATTGGGGTAAATGTTTAACAAAATTAGAAAAGCAAGCTAATATAGAATATATAGAATATAGTAAAATATAGTATCTAATATAGAATCATCTGGAATCTTCTGAAATACCCGTATCAAGTAACGTTTGACTGCACTGACAACCAATAATATATTAGAATTACATTCTGATTCAGTCCAATAGGATAGAATTTGTGAAAGAGAAGAAAATTGTCGACCATATCGAAGCCATTTGAAAGGTACATAAAATTGCGCTTGTAAGTTGGCCAGTGTCAAACAGTGAAAACAAGTCATTTGTGAATTTTAAGAAGAGCTGTATTATGGGGGAATTAGATAAGAGGCCAGATTTGTATGAAGATAAAATTTTATGATAAAATGAGTAACAAAAAGAGAACTAACTGATGAACAAACTGTTTTTCAAATAATGTTTTTCAAATAATTTTGCTACTACAGATTTATAGAAAATAGTCCATTATTATTTACATCGTTTCAATCTCCACCTTAAAAAGAGGAACAACTCATGCACATTTTCCATATGTAATGAAAATACAGGGTAGATGTAAATAAATGAGCGAAAGAACACATCAGTAACTTCGAAACCATCTGGGCCGGCACTACAGCTCTCTTTTATTTCACAAGTGGCACTAGAAACTTCAATTGGCACAACGAGTCACTGACATTCAATGTTTTGAAAAGTCACTCTAGACTTGCAATTTTCACTAAAATGCAGCCCCAAAACTTTGACACATTATTGCAAATGATGAAATGCAGTAAAGATTTTATAAAAAAAATGTAAAACTTACCTCCTCCCACAATTTTTGCTCAATTGACACTAAATTTGGTCATCTTCTGTCCTGCAGAAACCACAGAGTTTTGAATTATCTGAAAATGAGCTGACCGTGCATCAAAATGTTTGACTGTAATGGTATTTTAAACGTATAATTTACCAATTTCTTGCTAAATACATTTTCAATGTTCATTTAAAGAAATGACAAAATTTTGGAGTCATGATAGATAATGTTTGGAGAATATAAGAATTTTATCCCAATAACTGTGTCAGATTCACCGACTGTTTGGACATTTCCACTCACTTCCAATGGTGCATCTCACTCAACGACCTGGTTTTCTCTACCAATCACTTGTTTCCTCTCTCTCACTTCACTCAATTACTTGCACCTATGACGGTGATCACAGTGTGATCAGCGCCAACAGCGTGAACTGTTGTTTTACAGCCATTGAACCTGACTGCTGAATAAACTTAATTTTGGTCCCTGTGCTGCCTGCGTTAGGGTTAGGGTTAGTCCTCCATTTCTATTTGTGGTCAACTGAATTTTTTTACAGCATTTTGAATTTCACTCTCATGCAAACAATTGCAGTCAATGCAAACATTATTTTTTTAAGCATCAGTTTTCCACTTATGGAGCCAATAAATCATGGTTAAAACAAAATATTTTTTTCTTTTAGATTTTTTTAACTGAACCTTTGACAGCTGTATGAAATCAGCCTTTCCAAGCTCAGAGCTGCTGTCTGTCAGGTGACTGGCTGAGTCAACCTGTGAAGCTCAATGTGATGTCTCCTCATTTAGGTCAGTGAGGTCCTGCAAAAGGTTCTGGGTGATGAAGGTTGTGGGTTTGAGTCTCAGCTTGTGAAACATTTCCATAGACAAATCTGCCCAAACTTCTCAGAAAGGTCCAGTCCCAGACCAGATGTCCTCGGCTGAAAATAAGACAGTGGTCCTGATGATGGTGCCACAGCAAGACTCTATGTTTAGAATATCTGAAAATACATAACAAATCAACTAGATGTGCTACAGCTTTCACTTTCATTTTGCCTAAAATTGCCTGAACCCCACGATCACTGTGCAGAAGCTACAATTATTTTTATTCTAGGTTACACTCAGGGTTTGGAGTACAGGTTAGATAGCAGTCACGTGAGTTGGGGTAGGTTAAGGTTAGGTAAGTTAGCGTTAAGGTTTAGGTAGGGGTCAGGTAAGTTAGGGTAAGATTTAGCTTAATTAAGTCCAAAAGTTTCTGGGTGGAAACAGCAGTGGTTTACTGTTCAGACAGATGATGAAACAGTGAATCCCGGAGCTTGTTCTTATGAGAGTCACTGAGTCTTTAATCCTTCGTTATTCTGCTGCAGTGTGACTGCTGCAGTGTGTGTGCAGCTCATTATGGAGTGGTGCTCACTGCAGGATTACTGCTGCCTAAAGGTCGACTCTCAAAATCCAACGTCAGAGTTGAGTCAAGCTGCAGGCGAAGTATTTACGTCTTCAAACACAAGAAGTTAGCTTCTGACCAAGCTTAACAGTTCAAGATGAAATATTTAGAATCCACAAATCTGATGCTTTTAACATTCACCCAAGGGTTAGTCAAAGTTACACATTGCTATCATTTTTATTTCTAGTATATTTATGTGTTTGTTCTCAAAGATAATGTCTTTGTATTTGATTCTGTGTATCTCTATTCTTTTTCCACTTCCTCCCATACGTGTCTATAGAATGATGATGATTCACAACCCAGCGTTGGAAATGTTCTACCAGACAACCAATCAGATTCTGTTACTGTTTTCTTTCTGTTACTTAAAAACTATGTGAAAATCGAAATATCATGTCTTGAGACTGTAGGTACTGGCACTTTAAATAAGTAAAGAAAACTTAGAAATTTAAGAATACAGGTACAGCATGTGACCCCAGTACATATATAATACAACAACCAGTAGTACTGGTCCATTCCTACTTGTCATAGTATACCTGGTTTCAGGCTCTTATTCCGATTTTCTATCTAAATTTCCTGAGTTTCCCTGAAGTTTAGTCCTCAGATTAGTGTTTGAAGATAGAGGGTGAAGGACAGGGTTGGCAGCCTGGTGTGCTCCAACGTGATTGGAATAGAGGGATTGGAGCTTACTAGGGCCGGCCAGGACTGAGACTGGTAGGAGGTGGATGGTGGAAAGGATCTCCAAGCCAGGCCCGATGAGGGTAAACAGACAGGTAGGGTTGCAGGCAGGGCTGCTGGCAGGGTTGCAGACAGGGTTGCATGCAGGCAGGGTTGCAGAAAGGGCTGCAGGCAGGCAGGAAGGAAGGCAGGAGCTTGGACGATGTTTCCTCAGCGTAGTTGGTCTGTGATCTATCTAAGACTACCTCTACTAGGGCGCCAGGGCATTTATAGCAGCCAAGCTCCACTTCCAACATCTGCAGGAAGTTACAGAGGGGTGGTCCTGACAGTACCCCTCCCTCCACGGGTGCCTCCAGACCAAAACCTGGACCATAACCCTCCCAGTCAACCAGGTACTGGAGTCCATGACCTGGAACATCCAGGATATAGCGCACTGTGTAAACAGGATCCCCATCCACCATCCGCTCGGGAGGGGGGGGTTGTCTGAGGGAGAGAGAGGACTGGAACAGACTGGCTTAGTTTGAGATAAATGAAAAGTCAGATGGATTCTCCGGAAAGAAACAGGAGTTTGAGACGGACAGCACAAGGATTGAAGATTGCTTCTATCTCAAATGGTCCTACATACCGGGGCGCCAGCTTTCTGGACTCTACCTGGAGGGGAAGATCCTTGGCCTGCAACCAAACCCTCTGTCCAGGAACATAGGGGGAGCTTGAGCGCAGCGCCTGTTTGCCTGGGTTTGAGAACTGGCCGAAGCCTGGAGTAGTGCAACTCAGGCCGCCTCCAGGTACCTTTGCAGCTTTGCATATGAGCCTGGACGGATGGAACTGCCACTTCCCTTTCCTGGTCAGGAAATAATGGAGGGTCATAACCCAGAGAACAGAGGAATAGCGACATACCTGACAAGGAGTTAGGAAGGGAATTGTGGGCACACTCCCCAGAGTAGCGGTCTACTCCATGAAGTAGGGTTGGCTGCAGAAATGCAACAGAGGACTGCCTCCATTTCCTGGTTGAGCCACTCTGTCTGACCATTCGACTGAGGATGGTAACCAGATGATAGACTCACAGATGCTCCCAGGGCCACACAGAAGGACCTTCAAACCTGCGACGTAAACTGCGGCCCTCAGACACAATATCAGATGGTAAGCCATGTCACCGGAAGACATGCTTCACCAGTAGATCTGCCGGTTCCCAAGCTGGTGGCAGTTTGGATAGAGCAATGAAATGACGGCCTTTGAAAAACGGTTGACAATGGTGAGTTTCCAACGAGTTTCCATCCGAAGGTCAAGCAATATGGGACCATGGACAAGATGAAACGGCTAAGGGACGTAACAGACCAGAACTAGGCTTGGTGGAGGACTTATTCCAGGCACAGGTGGAGCATGCAATAATGAAGGTGCGGGCATCTGAGTACATAGTTGGACAACAAAACCGGCGTCTCAGGAATGAGATGGTCCGACGGATTCCAGGGTGACAAGTGAATCTAGAGGAATGAGCCCACTGCAGGACCTGAGAACGTATGGAGTTCCAAAAAGGCGAACAGGAGGTCCATTACCTGGGTCGGGCTAGAGTCTCTGAAATGCACAGTGGTCTCAATTCCCCCAGTGAAGGCAGCGATGACCCGGGAGGGTTGAACAATCGTCTCATGCTGGGCAGGTCTCTCCGCGCCTGAAAATTGGCGTTACAGTGTGTCTGGCTTGGTGTTCCGAGAACCAGGACGATACATAATAGAATCTCCGGAGGAACAGTGCCCACCATGCCTGCCGGGGATTGAGACGTTTGGCCGACTGAATTCATTCCAGATTGCAATTGTCCGTCCAAACAATGAAGGGGTGCGCAGTGCAGGCAGGGTTGCAGGCAGGGCTGCAGGCAGGACTGCAGGCAGGCAGGAACTTGGAAGATGTTTCCTCAGCGTAGTCGGTCTGAGATCTGACAACCCCTACTGGGGCACCAGGGCTTTTATAGCAGCCAAGCTCCACCTCCACCTCCTCCTCCAGCTGCAGGAAGTTACGGAGGGGCAGTCCTAACAGAGAGATCATATCTCTCCTGTTCTGTCCTACTTGCACTGGCTTCCTGTGCCATTCAGGATTCAGTTCAAAATCCTTGTCCTTGTCTATAAAGCTCTTCATGGTCTGGCACCCTCTTATATCTCAGACCTGATAAAACCCTATTGCCCCACTACAGAGCCGGCCCAAGGCATAAGCGAACTATGCACCTGCTTAGGGCCCTGCGGCCACGAGGGGTTACCAAGTGGGTCAACATTATTAAAAATATATATATATTTATTTATATTCGATTATTTATGTATGTTTTAGTTTTTGCATGTATGAATGGTGATAAATGGTAAACCGTATTTGGTAACCATGGCAACAGAGATGCAGACCATAGACCTGGCTTAGTTTACAGGAGACAGAATATGAGTGATTTTATTGTTTCTTTTTTATGTGATGTCTTTGATCATTATGAAGACTGGTAACTTCCTTGATTTGACTTCCTTGACTTGCTTGATTTCCTTGCTAACTTTACTGCTATAATTGTTTGAATTTTCTATGGTACCTGGAAAGTTTTTTTTAGGAAATTTCAGAGGTTAAGGGGTTACAAGGGCTACAGGGGTATACTTAACAGCCCAGTTTTTGTGTCACGTAACATAATGTTAAGCCATAATCTGCATTGCTTCCACAGTCACTATGCATTTTCTGATAATGGACATCCCTTACATATACTTTTTCTACCAATGCTATACTTGTTCTGTGTTCACTGATTAATAATAAAAAATCCTATGTCTTGAATCATAGTCTAACCCTGTGTACACACGATTGCAGCACCTGCCTGAGTCTTTTCAGTCCAACATTTCACACCAGAAAACTCTGAGTGTCCTCAGATGCTGAGTTGACTGAGAAGAGTCTCTCTGATGAAGGAGCAGAGGGAGAGAGAGACAGAGAGAGTGATGTGACAAAGGAGCAGTAAGATGTTTTCATCTGGTGTGAAGTGACTGATCCGTCCACTCAGCATGTCCTGAACAAAAGCTGCAGCCGATCAGGAGCTTCCACACAAGACATGCATATCTCCAACTACGCACACACAACACACAACATGTGTGTCTTCAACTACACTCTCACAAACACACACATACACACTCATCATGTATTGTTTTAGAAGAAAATAGTGAGTAAAGCTCTCTCCTTTTCTTTTTTCTTCACCTCCTTCTTTTAGTACCTCCACCTTTTCTTTAACCTGACACCTTTGTAGTTACTCTCCTTCATGTGCAGATGGGAAGGAGAGTAAGCGACCTTACAGGATGTCAGAGTGCATTCATATTAACACACACCTTAATCCTGCTGAGGACATGTGTGTGTGTCTAAGGATAACATTGATTTTTTGCTCAAAGCTGAAAAAAAATCAGAACTTAAAGAATGAAAGGAAATAAGGACACAAGAAAAGAAACAAGGAAACAAGGAGAGTAGAGGAGTAATGTAGCCCTTCTACATTTTAATCTGCAAAAAGTGTTAAAGAGGACATATTGTGTGTATTCTACTGCTTTTACTGTTGCAATTGTCAACAGCCACAGAGTAGTTTTGAATAATTTTTTATTCCAAAAACTCCTTACGCCACTATGCGTCCACATCTGGGAATGCCATGTTCTGGCTGCCATTGATTCTCTGATCAGTGGAGGATTCCTCTCAGGCAGAGGCCTGATGTTTTATTCACTGCTCAGTTGATTGGTTGGTTGGTTGACTGACTGACTGAGTATCTATCTATCTATCTATCTATCTATCTATCTATCTATCTATCTATCTATCTATCTATCTATCTATCTATCTCATGTCATAGTGGAGAAAATGAGACCACCTCTGTTTCAGGTTGAATTTTTTGTTGCAACTCAGATGAGACAACACCGCCTCATCCCAATATATTCTGGGTCATCCTGTGTCCCTGAGGCAACAGTGGCAGATTGTCCTAATAAAACACAAACATCATGTTCCCTGGATGTAATAGCACAGCTGTGTGCGTGTATGTGTGTTATAGAACAGACTGGTGAAATGATGAATGAAGAACAGGGTGGAGGGATGACAAGGAGAGAGGAAGGATGTGCTGGTGATTTGTCCTCCTTCAGACTAAAGTTAGATGTTTTTAACAGGGCTCACAGATCTAGTATGGACAGGAGTGGTCAGCTGTATATTCAGGATCAGGATTTGGATCAGGATCAGCTTTGTTAGCATTATGTATGTGAACAGAAACACACCACATGGTCCCCTTTTTTTGTCAAGGTATTTTTTGATTATCTGTTTTTTTTAAAAACCATTGCAGTGAAAAGCTCTATCTCTGATTTGGTTTGGACTGGACATCTCCAGGGAAGATACGTCTCGCACTGAGTTGTCGTCCTCAAACATCTGGTGGACATGGCAGGACCAGTGCTCTCAGACTCCCAGGCTTCAGGCTCCCTGCTGGGGTTCCAGTCCACCAGAGGATCAGAGAAGATCCTGTAGCTGTGCAGGCAGAGGCTCTCATTGAGAAAGAGGGGCCTCATCATGGACCATGACGAAGGGACTGAGTCTTGAGACAGGAAAGACCTTGAGACCTCCTCACACAGGAACTGTATCAAGGCCATGGACAGGACAGACTGTTTGACAGAACTCCACTATGTGGACTGGGAAACTGGGAGAAGATGGACAACCACAGAAACCTGGCTTTATGAGTATGTTAGCCTCAATGAGGCCTCTTCTCCAAGCCACATTAATTACCATGTCCCTCTATTTTCTGGCCGTGGAGGTGGGGTGGCAGCCGTCTTTGACCGTAGTCCATTAATTATCCCTAAACTAATAATAATTAAATTAATTTAAAAGCCTTGTCATCAGCTCGTTTCACCAAAGCTGGAAGACAGTTACCAGTCCTTCTTGTAGTGTATCGGGCTTCGGGCCCTTATTCAGATTTTCCGTCTGAATTTCCTAAGTTTCTTGTTCTTGTTCTTCTTGACTTTGTTCTAACTTATAGTGTTGAAATTAAACACCTGACCTTTCTCCCCCAACTTAGTGATATCTGACCACTCTTTAATCACTTTTGACTTTCTTCTGGCCAGTCATGTGAAAAAGAAAAGCCGTATATACACAAGATACTTAACTGACAGTGTCTTAGCAAACGTTAAGGAAGCTATTCCCTTGGCTCTTCATGCAGTTTTCTACTCTGGAATGATTCGACCTCTGATCTATATTCTAAACTCTTAGCCGTCATTACATGTATCGCTCTATACTGTCTTGCTTGTGCACTCCTGTCTATCCTGGGGAAGGATCCCCTCCTCTGTCTTCCTCTGAGGTTTCTCCCTTTTTTTTCCCTGTCAGGGTTTTTCTTGGTAGTCGTTTCTCAGCCTTTGTGAGGGTCTAAGGACAGGGGATTTTTACTATGTACATATTGTTGATCTCTTTGTAAAGTGCCTTGAGATAACATCTGTTATGAACTGGCACTAACCCTAACCCTAACCCTAAGCAAAGTTGTTCAAGTTGAGGGCAACCAGGTTTAGCTCCAGGAGGACCCATTCCGTCATCCACCCAGCTGAAGGGACCCTCCAACTCTACATTTAGAATGTGAAATACATTGCAAAAACTGTAAATACAGTGTGTCTGGAAAAGTGACAAAAGACTCCATTCTCTCTATTCTCCATGTTTTTTTACCTCTCCCTCCCTCTTCCTTTGTTTCCCATTTTTTAAACTACTGCTCCTCCTTCTCCTCAGGTGCAGACAGGTGTGATGCTCCTTTCCTCTTCCTCCCCCTCCCTTGTTGCTCCTCAAACAGTTTGAGTGTTTATCTTTGACAGCTACAGATGGAGACAGCCCACAGATGGTTCTCCTGCTTTACCATCCATATTTTCATAATTTATTTCAAACTACATCACCACTATGTGTGTCTGTGTGTGTGTGTGTGTGTGTGTGTGTGTGTGTGTGTGTGTGTGTGCACAGAGTGTTTAAGTTGCTTTGTGTAATCAGCAGACAGATGGTCAAGTGAGTGTTGGAGCTGAGCTCCACTAAATCCCTGTGAGAGAGAGAAATTGTGTGTGTGTGTGTGTGTGTGTATGTACCCATACTGTAATGGAAAACATCTATCACTCTAATGTCCTTTTCTTGAACTTCTCGGATCTGATTTATCTACTATTTATGTATTTATTATCTCCCAGGTTATCATAATATTATTATTTTTATTTATCTAGGATTATGTTTTTTAGGAGCCTGTCATGTTGAGTTCAATGTGAAGCAGCAGATGTGGAGCCAGATAAAGTGAAGATTGTCAGGTGATCACATCTGAGCTCATATTAAATGAAATTATGTTTCTGGAGCAATCTGAGTCACACAGCTGCTCCAAGCCTCAGAGGAGCTTGCAGCTGAGCTTACGTCCAACAATCAGGTTTAAAACCTACAAATGACAATAAAACAGACAACAAGAAAGAGAGACTGGACAGGGTTAAGGTTAGTATAACGGCTTAGTGTTAATGTAATGAGTACTGTTTGTTTCCAACATATGATTGAAGTCTAATAAACGACCTGGAAATGTCTATTGAAGCATTCCTGCCTTTTCTGTGGTGTTTACATACAAGCAATGAACACTGCTGTCATCATAAATGCCTCACAGATAGGTTCTAAATCGGCGGATATATTATAATAAAATACAATTTCAAACCATTAAGGTGTTAATTAAGGCGTTAATTAAGGCATTATTGATGCGCAAAATGCTTTTAATGGCACTGTTTTGTTTTTTTTTGTCGATGTGAATTTGTTGGGCAAGCACACTGTGTATGCAGAGAGCCCGCTGCCCCCACCTCGCTTAAAGCAAACCTCGCTGGATTGTTTGCAAGGGAAATAGCTGGACAACTCTACAAGCCACAAACTTACAAAAGCAGTCGCCAACAGCGCGCAGGCCAATAAGTATTGTGGAGGACGATGGTCTGTGTGAAATAATATGCATTGCATCCAATGACTGGAAGAGCCACGACTACCAAGAATATCAGAAATGGAGGCTGATGTTTAGTTTATTTGGTCTGTTAAAAGAGAGGAGATGAAGGCTGGGTTGTACAGGTTCTGCTTAATACAACAGAACAACTGCTTTTTATAGGATATAGGATGACTGCACATCATTTGAGTCCTGTTCTGTAACATTCTCGACTGTTTCATGCGCTTTATTCATTGTTTTAAATTTTTAAAAGTTATTTTGTGCATTGCCCTGTTTGTTTTGAATTTGATGCAAATTTGCAAAGCATAGGGGGCATTCTTTTGTGTTAAATGGTTGCTTTAAGAAAAATAGGGATGAACAGACCAAGTGTGAAGTAACAATTAGTTATTAATTATTAATATTAATCAAGTTATTAATTAAAAGTGTTACAATTAGTGAATTGGTGATGTGACTATGACAACTATTCTGATAGACTATTTGGACGGTCCAGTCTGGCAATTTTTAATTATTAATTTAGATTGTGGCACTACCCTGTAAACCAGGAACCAGTAACTAGGTTAACCAATCAGTCGAATTACCTCTAGCCTTGATCTGAAGGGGATGAGATCCAAGCACTGACCTGGATTTAGCAATTGTTGTGCAGGTTCAATAATTACAGACTTTCTGGTATATAATCACTATAATCACACTTTAATTACAAATTGTTAGTTATAATCAGTGTGTTAAGGCTATCATTGACCATCACGCTACTCTAACAAACATGCACAAACATGCAGACACAATACTTAAACAAACAAACAATAACAATGAGCAAACAGGAATCTGTGTGTGTGTGTATATGTGTGCGCGTGCGTATATGTGTATAGTTGTGTGTGTGTGTGTGTATACATACATGCGCACAGGCGAGTGTGCATGTGCGTGGCCACGTGGTCTGTTCAAACCCCTGAGAAACGAAAGAAGTGATAGGAGCCGGTCGGAGATTGATTAACTCAGCCCAGGAGTCCTAAGAGTCGTACATTCACTAAGTTTATGCAGGTTAGGCTCCTGCCTCACGCTGACAGCTGATTTAGTTGCGTGCCTACCGGCTGCGCATATGCACATCCTTCGTGCAAAACGGGGCCCCTGTTGGATCTCAGGGCTCTACGCGCTGCGCATGTTTTGCTTGTAGGCAGCAATGGCCCTGGTAAGCAGCAAGACTTCTTGCTCCTTTATGATGCGTCACATGACACACATCTGTGCATCTCTGTGAGTGTGTTTGTGTGTGTGTGAAAGTGTCTTCATCAGCTGCTCCTCCTCATCACATTATTTTAGATTAAATTACATTTGAGCAGGGTACTGAGCTGCATTATCCAAGGTGTTCTCACTACATGCTTTATTTCTCATGTCAGGTGTGTTGAACTTTAAAGGTTAGTTTTCATCTTTAATCTCTGACCTGATGCAGCCACAAACGTGTCCCCTGGATTTAAGAAACAACTTGAATAATAAATGACAAAGTTTATATAACTGCTGACAAAAATACATGTTTCCTTAATGAATGCTGATTTGGTCATAATCACAGAGCTCATGCTCTGGATGTTACCTGCATGGGTGTGTGTGTGTGTGTGTGTGTGTGTGTGTATCTATCTATGATTCTGGTTCTGCTCCAGGTTTTCCCTCCCCCACTGTCACTTTACGCAAATGACAGAGTACTATTCTGATTTGTTCTGTCCTGTTGTATTCTGCCGTGCTCAAGTTGTCTGTTCATGTATCGTGTCATATAAAGTGACACAGCATGGCACTTTAAATACAATGGTATTAAAACTTTTACCAAATATTTAGCTTGATGTCTGCAGCAGAAGCAGCGGCATTCCATTTGATCTGCTTCTTAAAAAGGACTCACACATGCAGCCATGCTCTCTGTGAGTCCAGTTTCAATGGTTTCACCATCGGTAAAACCTATCTCTAATGAGGTACAGAGAGAGAGAGAATACAAGAGTGAGTGAGAGAGATTAGATTGTTGCTGGCAATAGGTTCTTTTTTTGGACCTAATATCGGGTTTTTGATGGCTTTTTACTCCACCATCGAAACATTCTCTAGCCAGTGAATCATTTTTTTTCTGAATGGAGGTAACTCAGCACCATCTTGTAAACCATACATTCACCCTACCTGTATTGCTACATGTTCAGCTTGGTGTTTGCGAGAGCTGAAGTTATTTTCACACATGCAGCAAAACTGCAAATGTGTGCTCTTAAGTGAGCTCTTTCCACCAAGGCCGAAAGTCCCAGGAAGTTGATGACGAAATGCTGTCCACCACTTGCCCAGGTATTCTGATTTGAAATTTTTTTTTTTGATAAACCTATTTCATGCACATTCCTCCATATTTTAATAAAATAAAGCTGTAAATAATTTAGATTTCCAATTTATATTTCTGCATATTCCAGCATATGAAATTAAAACATTTTTCTGTATGTATACACCTATGAGAAGTGTTAGAAATAAATATAGCAATAAAATAATCAAAGTCTCTCATGACTATATTCCAAATATTGATTTGCAAACTGCAAAAGTGAATAAAAACATTACCGAGCTATTTCACTGTCTTGTTCATCCTGTTTTGGGTTAGGGTTAGGGTTACCCTAACTCTCTGTCTGTTTTTTTTTAGTAGCGGCCAGAGCCGCTTCACCTCCACAGCCCCAAGCAGCCAGAGTTGTTCAACCTCCATAGTCCCAAGTGGTCCGAGCTACTGCTCCAGCGGCCCAAGTGGTCCGAGCAGCTCCTCCAGAGTCCCAAGCAGCCTGAGCATCTCCTCCAGCACCCTGAGCTGCTCCTCCAGAGTCTCAAGTGGTCAATGCCGCTCCTCCAGAGTCCTGAGCAGTCAGAACCGCTTCTCCAGCTCCCTGTGTGGTCTTAGCCGCTCAGTCAGAGCTGCTACACCATGGCCCCGAGTTGTCACAGTTGCTCCACCCGTTCCCTGAGCAGTCCGACCGGCTCTACCAGTGCCCAGAGCGGTCTGTCTGGCTCCCTCAGTGCCCCACGCGACTGATGCCTCTTATTCTGAGACCTGAGCAGCCAGAGCCATTCCTCCAGCGTCCCAAGTGGACTTCACCGCTCATCCTGACCACTGGGCCGTGACATACATTCTGTTTTGATACATGAAGGTACAGTTTTGTCATGCTGGGTGGACAATTGTACTTAAACTGGTATAATTTCATTAGGTACAGAAATGTACCAGCACCAAACGGATCATGTCTTTAAAGTTATGTTGAGGACCCAAACGCACAAATGCGAATAATGTGAGTTATAAGGGAAATTTATCAATGACACTCAAAAAGGAACCAAGCAGAGAACTAAACTAATGGGAACAAAACATTCTGCACATGAAACAATGGAAAAACACAAGGAGCAAAGGTAAAAAGGTACACAGAGGATGTGAGCTTACCCCCCAAGGGGAATACTAGGAACAGGACCACAGAGGAAAACTAAATACTAGGGACTTGAACTAAACTAGACTGAGGAACAAGAATACATAAAGAAGAACGAGAAGCACTGGAAGAACTAAGAGCACAAAGAGATCTAGGACACAAGCAAACTAATCAAATGCACTAGCACAAGGCAAAGGGCAGACAGATTTTAAGCACCAGTGATTAGGGGAGAACGAGACTCTGGTGTAACACAAGGGAAGGGCAAATGAGCAGACACGAGGAAGGTGAGGCTTTTAAAATAAAACAGGAAAATGACAAGACAAACCCCAACATAAGACCTTGCCACAGTGGCAGAAACAGACAGGACTATGACACCATGTCCATCATCATCATCATCATTATTATCATCATCATCATTGTCATCGTCACCATCACTATCATCTTCATCACTGTGTGTGTTCATCTTTTCCACCTGCTACCTCAGAGCCAGCATGACTTCTGAGCAGAAATAACTGAGGAGAATATGAGGAGATGCTGACTGTCAGATCTCATTAACCGAGACACGTTCCTAGAAACAGCAGAACATGGAGAACATGGTCCTGACCTGGCAACAATTGGACCAGCTCCTCTGAGAACATGAAGATCAATTTCGGATCATATCTCTTAAAACAAAAATACAAAACAGCTGAACACCTACACCAAGAGGAATTTCAGATCTCAGTCTCTCTCCTTCTCCCTCTCTCTGTCTCTCTCTTCTCATCAGGGTCCAGAGATAAACAGCCGTGATGGTGTCTGGTATCTGTGAGAACAGGGCGATTAGCCTCTGGTTTTTCAGTCTGCCTCCACCAGTAGCTCTTGAGTAATGTCCCCCAACATTTTATGCATGACCATTAGGCAAATTAATATTTTCAACATGATGATTGATTCTTCAGTATATTTTTCAATTCTGAGCCGCATAAACTGTATAATTAATTGGAGTTGAGCATCATCAGATGATGTGTATTGTAATGAGGTACTCTCCACATCAAAGTGCAAGATTAATTATGACACAGCTTCTTTACCTCAAAAAAACATGACTAAAGTAAGACTGAACAAAAAAAGGCAATTGGGGAAAAATTATAAATTGCCTTTCCGAAGGATATGGCACTCTTTAGCTGAGCCAGTGAGGTGTGGTCACTAAACTATCACACATTTTGGAGCTCCTTCACAACAGTGTCACAAGAAATGTGTGGAGAAAAACTAATTAACTGCTAGAGACTTTGACTGAGGCTGAACCTGGCTCTGTGCTGATGTAGAGATGAACAGGAAGAAGGTCTGGATGTTGCTAACATGGGAATGGAGATATGTGGAAGGAGCAGGTGTCTGAACCAGTGGAGGAGGAGGATACCTACACTTGTCTGAACCAGCTGTAAACCTCTGGAAGGTTGTGAGAAGCAGCTGTTGTGTTGTTACAAAGCAGAGGAACACTAGCGGTCATGCTCCTTCTATTGACCCATGGTTCAGACTATGGAGGAGATGTGAGGAGCAGCCAATGTAATGTGATATCAGGCTTTGATCTGCTCTGCTCTGCAGCAGGAAGCGTAGACATGGACGTGGGATTCTAGAAGAGATTCAGGGGGAACTCCTCCATCACTTTGATTCATTTACAGTTCATTTACAATTCAGAGCGCTGTCTGTCAATGTAAAATAGACATTGTTAAAACACATTTTTGAGTAGTTAAATCATGTGAAGGGTTTTTTTTAGGTTTTGATGCTGATGAACCAGCTTCAGTTCTTTGCTGCAGATCAACATGACTTTCAGCTGAAGCTGCTGTGACTTTTTCTCTGCATCTCTTTCAGCTTTCCTCCAGTTGTGACTGAATTCTTTGTTGTTGTTTTTTGTTTCCTTCCATCAGTGTAAAACCTCCTGGTGATATTTAAACCCTTGTCAGACCCAGCTGCAGAGCAGATAAAGATGGAACACACAACCTCACACTCTTCCCTACTCGTATGAAACCGGCAGATATCGTCCTTCTCCACAGCCTCTTCATCACACACACACTCTTCCTCAGGGTCGACCTCCATCCTTTGTTGGAAGCAACAAAGAGACGGCACTAAAGGCGAGAAGTGGAGGCAGAGAGGAATGAAAGAAAGACGTGAAAGAAAGAAGTGAAGAACAGAGGGAGCTCATTACTGACAAGGGGTGGGACCTGCGTGACCTTCCTGACATCTCACTCTGCAGGAGTCTCCAGACACTTCTCCACCTGAAGCTATTGCCCAACCTGTTCTCACTAGCTTTCATACAAAAAATAAGAAATCTAGACCTCCAAATTTTGTAGTATTTCTTACAAATTTTTTGTCACAGTGCCCTGGTCACGTGACATGGTGCACTAAATACTGGCTATTAGAGACTGTCTAAATATCATTTACAATACATGTGTTATGACTTTGAATCACCAAATCACAGGGGCAAAAATATATAAGCAATTCATATAGAAAAATGATTTAAAAAAAACAGATTTCTTGACAACAGGCTGGATTTGTCTGTCTGTCTGTCTGCCTGTTTGTCCTGACTGCATGCCTGGGTTTCTCCTATTGGCTTATGAGCCAATGATAGGGTGCAGCCAGAGCAGGTGCTGTAAATCAGAAATTTCAGTATGTTGAAGGGGGGGGGGGGGGGGGGGGGGGGGGGGGGTTAGGGTTAGGAATGAGCAGATGTGTTGGTTTGGTCCTGATCGGAACAATACTTTTCGCAGGATGGAGCTTTGAACATTTGCTATTTCCCACCCTTGAGGGCTCGCCACAAAAAGTAGAGCAAATGGCCTGAAACTCAATCCATAGATCCTAGGGGGACCTGGACCTGGGAACCAGGAACAGACCCTCTGAACCCTGCCATGGACCCTTGGGAGTCCTTGGGGAAGGAAGGTACTATCAACATGGAAGCAGCAGGTCCTAATACAAGACCTTCTGACAAGCAACATAGTCAAAACTACTGTAGGAGGAAACTTTAAAGGGAAGGTATTTTTCTCTCCCCTCCTCCCTTCAAAAACTGCAAACAATATGTGTGTATTGCAGCTATGACATCATGAAAAAGTGCTGCGCAGTGGTTGCTGGGACTTGGAGTTGTGTCAGAGAGAAAACGTGTAAAAGACAGTTGAGCGGACACTCTCCAAGAGTGACGGTTCCTGAGTTTCTGTCAGTCATAAGCACAGTTCTAGAAGCCCGGTACCTCGGATCCTACATTAGTTCAGTGATGATTCCTGTCTCTGTCTGCAGTTAGACTCCTAGAGCAGACAAGAATACGTCAACCTTGCTGCCATATTACCAGTGGCAAATAGGAGTAATGCCTGTGGTCCGCAAATACATCTATCTTGCCGCAAATTTGCTAGTGGAATAAGACTAAAGCACAGTAAGACGTATCAACTGAAAACTAAGTTGAAATATATGATTTCCACCGGAATCCTCTGCTTCAAACAATTACGTTTTACTTATGCAGGGTACCAATAGTATTTCTGGGTATGGAGCATGGTGCGCGTATGTGCACTGGTATCACAAAAGAGTCATATAAAAAGGCATGAAATTTGGTGCACAAGTTTTCGTATGTGTCATGAGAACATATTGTACAGGCACACCACACTGCAAACCAATCAGAGCACAGCCCTCATTGTACACTGATCCCACATACACATGCTTTGTTTACACTTTGTGGTACCGGCTTGACTTGCCTCAACTCGAGTACATTTCCATGACAAAATAGTACCACATTAGGAGAACCCCCCCCCCGGTCTTGAAAACAGCAGGTACTACAAAAATGGTACCGGGTTACACATTCCAGGTAATGGAAAAAGCACAAAAGGCCAGGTATTTTGTGCTCACTCTTTACTTTTTGGTTAGAGGGTTAGGTTTAGTTTTAGTGTTGGGAAAGTAAAGAGGTCTAAGGTCATAGACAAGTGGATGGAGAAGCTGGATACATCGGTGGAGAGAAGAATCAGCACCAACAGAGATGTCACAGACTTAACAAAGATGATTCCAGTCATAAAGATTCAATCAGAACAAACACCAAGCAAACAAATCAAACACACACACACACACACATGGCAGGGTGATCCTGTCAATATCATTAAGACTCTTTGACTTTTAATCAGTTTAATGAGGCAGTTGCAAAGGCCAGTGAGAGAGAGAGAAAGAGAGAGAGAGAGAGATTGTGTGTGTGTATGTGTCACAGGTTAATTTAACACCAGCACCAGGTCCAACTTCACAGTTCTTATTACCTCAGGGGCAATTATCTGTGTGTGTGTGTGTGTGTGTGTGTGTGTGTGTGTGTGTGTGTGTGTGTGTGTGTGTGTGTGTGCGTGTTAGTACAGGAGCAAGTAAAGTCAGCTGTTTGTTCATTTAACAACAGATTCTGTATTTAAACTGCAGTGACAACAACTCCTGACCCTGGTTCAACCTCTCACTCTGACTCACACACAAACGTGCACACACACACACACACACACAGACCACCCACGCACACACATTTGATGATGATGAAGATGAAGTTGTTCTACTTCCAACACCTGTCTGTGTTTATTGATCAGTGATTAAAGGTGTCGCTTAAACACAGTTTACATTCACTGTCTCTCTCTCCCTCTCTCTCACTCTCACACTCACACACACACACACACACATTTATAAGCAGACACACATAGACACCCTACATCTTGTAGTCCGGGAGTGATTCTCTCACCATTGCATGCTGATGTATTAATGACTCTTTACAACTGAGGACCTCTAATGGTGTGTGTGCATATGACCTATGGTCATGAACTCTGGGTCATGACTCTGGGTCATGACCAAAAGAATGAGATCCCGGATAGAAGCGGCTGAAATGGGTTTCCTCCGGAGAGTGGCGGGGCGCTCCCTCAGAGGTAGAGTGAGGAGCTCTGTCACCCGGGAGGAGCTCAGAGTAAAGCCGCTGCTCCTCCACATCGAGAGGAGCCAGCTGAGGAGGCTTGGGCATCTGTATCGGATGCCTCCTGGACGCCTCCCTAGGGAGGTGTTCCGGGCATGTCCATCCAGAAAGAGACCCAGGGGAAGACCCAGGACACGCTGGAGTGACTATGTCACCCGGCTGGCCTGGGAACGCCTCGGAAGAGCTGGAGGAAGTGTCCAGGGAGAGGGAGGTCTGGACGTCCCTGCTCAGACTGCTCCCCCCGCGACCGGATAAGCGGAAGAAGATGGATGGATGGATGGATGGATGGATGGATGGATGGATGGATGGATGGATGGATGAAACTGTCGCTGCTCTTTCAACATTGAAAGGAAATAAAAACGTAAAACCAATCCAAGCTTTGGCTTCTGTGGAGAGTTCAACCTGAGGAAGCTTTTAGCTTTCAGCTTGTTTTTAACAAGTTTTTGATGTCAAGAGTCATTTAAAAAATATAAAAATGTGGTTGTTCATTGTTCAATTCATTCTTCAGTGGAGAGAAGGCAACATCATTAACATTATTTAAAATCACAACATTACAGCTTTGTGAATGCAGGAGGTCTGATGCTTATCTACTGGAAATATACATGAAGTTGTGAAAGACAATGTTTATGTTGTCTGTAAAGTTTACTTTTGAACATCAAAGTATATTTCTGACCAAAGACATACGACTGATCCTCTGTCATGTCACATCCTCATTCATACAGAAATTTCTGATTGTGCAGTGAAAGAAACATCTGAATGTGGACAGAGACAGAAACAGAAGTATCAGTCCCACAGCTGCAAACAACATAGAAGTTATGAAATCTGGTTTCATCAGAAATACCTCAGAGTCAACAATCTTAACACCAGAGAACAAGGATCAATACTCCATTCAGCCATTGGAGGTCTTGTAATAGCGTATGTGGCATCAGAGACACTGGAGCCTCTGAGCATTTCTCACAACCTGATCTATGATTCATGTCCGACTCCCTATCCCTCGGATCAAGCTTTTAGTGATAATAATAATAATACAATAATGATAATACAGTAACAACACTAACTCCGGCTCTCTAAACCTGTGATTTGTCCTGAAAACACGCTCTGTGTTCTTCAGGTGTAGGAGGAAGAAGTAGAAGTAGGAGGAGTAGAAGTAGGAGGAGAAGGTATCCACAGCTGAGGTGATTTCAGCCTCATTCTGCTTCATAAAGGAAGAATAAGAATCAACATTTCTCGGCAAGTCTGAAACGCCTTGTCAGGAAACCCTGACCTCTGAATCTACTGCCAGCAGTCTCACTACTGATTTACACATCCTCTGGAACTGCAGCATGACATCAACTGAGCTTATACACAACATTTTACTCAATTTGCACAATCAGTGTAACTCCATCTCTCCTCTGCCTCTCCTCTGTCAGTTTTAGGATCTAAACAGGAAATGGTTCTGTCTCTGACAACGAGCACTGACTAATCAGCAGCATTCAGTCTGAGCGTAACTTAAAGTCAGAAACTGCCACAACACATAGCGTCCTGTCATTTTTCAAAGTAAAACACACGACGCCACAATATTTAAACATTGAATACGTAAAATTGTTATTAAAAGCTATATTTTTTTTCTTTTAAAAAAACATCCAAAGGGCATAACATACTTCTTGGTCTGCACTTCAGCGTAGGCGGTTGCATTTCTTGTCTTTCCCTCTCCTCCCCATATCTTATAACCTAACCCTCACCCTGCTTCTTCATTTTATCTACTCTTCTCCAGAGACTCTCTCCACCCTGCTCTCCTTATTTGGAATCATGGATCTGATCAACTGGTCTCTCAACGAGATTGACACCATCTTCTCGACAAGAAGCTTGGGTTCAGGGGAGCCTGACTGTCCTGCCAGAACATTTGCAGCTGGCTACACGATGGATGACGGTGGCAGGTCCTGTGTCTGGCAGCTCTTTCTGTAGAGGACATCAAGGACATCTAGCTATTCAGAGCTTGATTACAGGTCTGTCGCTGATTGGATTAGGCACTGCCCTGGTTTTTGGAAAACTAAAGAAATGGCAACAGCTGTCCAAAAACTCATGAAGCTGCTTGGACTGATTGAGGCAGTGGGCAGAGCTGTGAGCACGCAGACTATAGCTATGAACCATCTTATGGAGGGTAATGGTACCACCTTGGAGAGGCTCACAAACTTGGAGAGGCTCATGAGCATGCAACCTCAGAATATGGAAATCATCTTGGAAAGGCTCACAAAAGAATTTGAACTGACTCAGATAACAGAACAGACATAGAGAGCTGTGAAAATGGAATGCGACTACTCACCCCAAACTCAAACATCTTCTAATCGTATCTGCTTTCGGCCTCCCTAACCACCTGGCCTTGGCCAAGGCCAGTATTGGAATAACAACTCCCCTGGAGCTGTGCTGTGATTTTGCACCCTTGGACAAATCCCTCTCTCTCCAAGCTGCAGATGAACTTTAACAACAAATTTAAAGTCCAGTGTAGACAATGATGAATATTTCTGAATATAACGAATTATTTATTGCAGACTCATTGTACCTACCCTGGTCAAACGAATCATGCTTCGTACTGATGTCCATAGCCATTTTATTTTCTTCAAAGTTACGGAACACTATGAAAACTGAAGCAGAAATAAAACACATTTCACATACATCAGTCTACATCAGCCTACCGTGTACACCTGCTTAGCCAGTCGTAGACAGTCTTCTCTCGTTTCATTTCTCTCCCTCTTCTCACTCAAAATTAACAGTGCGACGTACGTTACCCAGACAGGAAGTAACCTTCCACAATAATGGATTCTTAAACATTCAAACAATATGACCACAGAACCATGAATCAAACTGCAGTAAGTTTCATTATGAATGTATGTAAACATGTACTATCAGAAATTAAATGTGACAATATCGCCCTAACTTCCGGTGTTGCCATAGTAACATGTCTATATTGCTGGTGTTAGCAACACTTATGTTGACTCATGCACTTGATCTTCCTATCACTGTGTTCTTCCTTTCATTCTAAAATGAAAAATAAATTCAATATAATGTCCAGATCTTTTGTGCAGATTCTCCTTTATATATACTGGACTAGAGCTCTACAACTGTTGGAATTCACAGCTATGTAAAGTGAAACATGTAGGTGATTAATCGCAGTAGTTGATTGCTTCAGCTGTGAACAGTGACACAACGTTTTTTTTATCACTAAAAGCTTGATTACATCCATATGAAATGATTTTGTTGCTGCAAGTGAATCAAACTCTTTTAGTGAGCTGGGCTCGACTCCAGCGCAGCACAAATCATTTTCTCTCTCTGATGACGCTTTTCCTCTTGCATCAGAACAAACTCTGTGTCCTCAGACCACTTGATGGAGACAATTAAAACAGGCAGCATTGCCCTGCTCAGTTACAAAGCAGATCAATACTGGTGATTAGAAGATGCTGGATATGTTTTCGGCTGCAGCAAAACAATCACATCTCACCAGGGAGCAAAATGAGCAGGAGCACCATCTGATATGTTAAAAAACTTGCTAAACAAGAAAGCAATGTGGAGACCAGCACCTCAGGTTAGGGTTAGGATGCTTTTGGAAGGTTAGAGTTAGGTGAGGTTAGGATGCTATTGGAAGGTTAGGTTAGGGTTAGGATGCTGTTGGAGGATATCCTTTGACTTTATTTTACAATAGCACAATGAGGAGGAGGAGAGGAAGAAGAGTTCATTTTCTGATGTCTGGTAACAAACTAACATTCTCTCGTTTCTATGACGTCACTGGAACAACTGCAGTCTCATCAGGTGACACGAATTAGTTTAACTTGTTTATTTGTTTTTATTTATTTGTTTTGGTTTCTTTCCAATAAAATCTTTGTGTTTCACAGTAAATCTGTCTGAACAGTGTTGAAGCTCCTCAGAGCCTCTTAGATCATAACATGATGTTAAAACAATCATAAATCTGCTGTTTGCATCCAAACAGTTTAAGCTTTTCTTAATAAATAATACATATTATATGTGTGTGTGTATAAATATTATATATATATATATATATATATATATATATATATATATATATATATATAACATTTTGTAGAGAAAAAACTAAATGCTCTAAGTTTCCATTGAGTGGAAGCAGACAACGTTCCATCATCAGCTTCTTCTCACTCGGCAGCAAAGAGAACAAATAAACTCATCTGTTCTCGTTATCAGCACAATGCACTCACAGACACACACACATTCACTTCCTGAAGCTCAGCTTCACCGTCACGAATCAGGTCACTGAACACACTTATCATTATCATTATTATGATTATTATTTTCATTCATCATCTGATTAATAACAAACATTCTGCAGCTTCACTCACCTCAGCTTCAGTCAATTAGCTTAGTCATTATTAAAATGTATTTTAAGATTTTTACATTTTCAGGTATTCTGCATTTAATAATCACACTGAGCTGAGGAGTTATTCACTGAGTCTGTTTCAGTGAAACCATTCTCTCATTAAAAACCTATTGGACCTAAACATATTAGTTCTTCACATTTCTACCAACTGTCCTACAGCTCCTCTCTCTCACACACCCATACAGAGACACAGGATAGCAGCTGGAACCTGTGATTTTTTTATTCAGACATTACTATGTGCACAATTTGGAGGAAGCAGGTTCAGAACAGGTGACGTTAGTTTCATAAAAGTCACAAACACTACACCAGAAACAAGAACAAACAACAACAAATCAACAATCAAACACAACACCACTGAGCACATCAGTCAACATTATTATTCCATCATCATCAGGTTCACAGTTACTTCCTATACCTCTCTAAACTTTTGTCATTTTGTCTTCGATCAGAGGTTCAACATGTGTGTGCATGCATGTGTGTGATCACAGACGAGTTGGTGATTGGATTAATGATGAAGGTCGTACATTCTTTGTTACACATGCAGTGTTCTGATGTTTCCAGACTTATGTTTGTGTTGTGTGTGTGTGGAGGGGTGGGGGGGGTATCAAACAGGTTTGTGTTGGTGATTTTGTTTATGAGGCTGAAGGCTTCAAACATGGACACATGACCCATCAAACATTTCAAAGAAGAAAAACATCAAAAGTGGATCACATCAACATTTCCAGTAAACACACACGTTGACCTGCACACACATACACACACACACACACATTGACCTGCACACACACACGGCATGCATTGACCCGTACACACACACACATACACACACACATTGACAAGTACACACATACACACACACACACACACACACACACACACACACACACACACACACACACACACCAATTCTCTGTGCTGTGAGTCCTCAGCTTCTCTCGTCATCCTCTGTGTACAAAGGTGGTTCTGGAAACATGGACCAACTGTACCAGTACTGGGCCAGAACCGAACCAAGACTGGACCAGAACTGGACCATGACCGAACCAGAACTGCACCAGTACTGGATGAGAACTGGACTAGAACTGAACCAAGACTGAACCAGGACTGGACCAGAACTGAATCAGGACTGAACCAGGACCGAACAAGAACTGGACCGTGACTGGATGTGTGTTGCAGCAGCTGCCTCGTCTCACGGCTTCAGTTCCTGTTCATGGATATGAAGCTGTAGGATCCCTATTTCTGACCCTCCCAACCCTAAACCTCCACTTCCCCTTTTACCTAACCCTAACTAGGATCCCTGGTCCAAACCCAAACCTGGGAGTTCACCAACAGGTGTGAGCTGCAGGAACCTGGTCTGTGACTCTGCATCCACATCATCCAGAACCAGAACCAGAACGGGTGCTCTTGCTCTGCTTATTCTATTCAGGAAGTTTTTATTCTCTGAAAAACTGGTTTTGACCTAGCTCTTGAAGACAGAAGCTGGTTCTTGGATCAGCCCTTCAGCATCAAACACATCATCTCATGTCCTCCAGGCACTTTTCTCTGGGTGTTGAAGAGAGGCTGCTCACAGAGCCTCTTCCTGGTGGGTGGAGCCTCCATTGGCGGTTGCTGGGGCGACTGTGGTGGGGGTGGCCTTCTTGATGGAGGTGAGGCGGATGTGCGATGTGCTGTGCAGGTAACTGGGCTGGCGTTCAGGACGAAGACCATGGCCACAGCGCAGCTGACTGAGGAAGAGGAGGGAGAGTTCGTTTCATGTAGAGGCTATGAAAGAGTCTGTTCTACTGAGGAAGAGGAGGCTGATGGTCAGGATCAGAAAGAAGAGGAGGGAAACAGAATTGTTTTCCATGTTTCTTCCCTTGACATTTGTTTGTTGTTTGTGTGTTACATGTGCATTGGTAGTGTGTAGGGTTAGGGTTAGGTCTGTGGGTCACGTGTACCTGTAGCTTGTACTGCCTGTACTGTGTGTAGCATGTATTGCATGTATTGCATGTTGTGTGTACTGCATGTACTGCATGTTGTGTGTACTGCGTGGACTGTGTGCTGCTCGTGCACCTGTTGAAGTGGCGGCGGAAGCTCTCGCTGAGCAGGTACAGGGCGAAGGGGTTGACGCAGGACGAGGAGAAGCTGAGCACACGGGCCAGCAGCGTGAGCAGCAGGTGGGTCAGGGACACGTCAGGCTGCTCGTAGTGGAACGAGCGGTACATGTACAGGACATGGTTTGGAAACCAGCACAGAGCAAACAGACCCACAAAGACCAAGACGATCTTAGCCAGACGCTTCCTGGTCTCCATCTGGGAAGGGATGGAGGGCATGGGTGGGGGGTGGGGGGGGGGGGGGGGCAGTGTTTGGACATGAATCTGAACCACTTTAAACTGGTTTTGCCTCAAGTGCAACATTCACATTCAGTCGTTCATCAGAAGCTTTGATCCATAAACTCTGGTCTATATAACTCTACACTGTAACTAATGTAACTCTACTCCATGTCATGTCTACACCAGGGAGGAGCAGCACCAGAACTGAGACCTAAACCAGAACCAGAATCTGGATTAGAATCAGAACCAGAATAGATTTGGAGCAGAAGGAGGAGAAGGTTTCTGGATCTCTCATTCTCTGTATTTTACTGTGTAGAGCTTGATCTCGGTCTCTCAGAACTTCACATCCCCATCAGATAATGAACAAACTCAGCTCACCTAGTCTTACTGAAACCCTGAATGTCATGTTACCAGATTTTTTTTATGATTATCACCAGACAGAGTGATGATGCTGCAGCTCCGTGATGAGAAGCCTGAAGCCGTGAAGCACAGAAACATCCAGAAACCCTGAACCCTGAACTGAAACCTGTGTGTGTGTCTGTGTGTATAGCTGTGTGATAAATCAATGAGCTGGAGAGCTGTCTGTGACCTTTGGCCTTCCTACAGACATCACACAAACACTCTGAGGGTTAGCAGGTGTGGCCAGATGTTGTGGTTTGTGGTGAGGAGCAGGTGAAGCTGGTTTAGAAGAGAGCGAGCGCATCATCATCTGCTCTGACTGGCTGCTTGATGCTGCCAACATTTGGCACTTTTCCTATAATCCTCTGTGGCACCTGGAGCTCAAGGGGGGATTGTGTGTATGTGTATTTTCCAGGAGTGGGAATGTTCTTTTTCTGCCACAATATCCAACATAAACATGCAAAGATAAAATAATTTATCTTGAATAAAATTTCATTCCTTAATTTCAGTTTTAACAGAGGTAGGTGATCAAAAACTCCTGAGATGTTTCACTGATGTGTAATGTAGTATGAGATTGGCAGTGTGTATGACTTTAGCATGATTTTATGATTTTAATGCAACTTTCCCCTTGGGAGACAGAGGCTCTCCTGGTTGTGAAATAATGAACATTGATCTGATCTGACAGATTTATGCCTCCTTCAAGAGACATTGTCTTTAAACCTCTGGTCCATTCAGGTTCAGTAAACTAGTTAGTAAATTATTAAACTAGGGGAGAAACCACCTCCAGAGACAACAAAACCTGGAATGTTCTCAGGTGTTTATGTATAAGCTATGAACAATGGTTTTATCAAAAAGAAAGACTGAGGAGAGTTAACCTGAAATGAATAAATGATGTGTGAGGGTGGAGCAGTGCAGCACACGCTGGTGTGTGAGGACGCATGGGGTGTGGCAGCTTGTCATACACACCGGGGTCAATAAGGGGATAATGACTGTGTTTTCTTCCAGTGATTTAGGGGGGAAAAGAGAACTGGGCTGGGGAGCTGGAGCTGGAGATTGCCGGGAGAGCAACTGGACTGGAGCCATCGGACTTGTGCATTGTGTGTGTGTGAGAATAACTAAAACTGGCTGGGAGGCCATAACGGCAAGCGCTGTCTTCATTTCATCTTTGAGGAAGAGCGATGAGAATAAAGGAATGGGTGAATGATGTCTCAGGAGCTGCTGATCGTCGATGACGTTCACTGACATGAAAATCTTTTTTCTTGAAACTGCTTCATGCTGCATTCACATGCCATGGTAATTTCCAGACCTAATGAGAAGCAGGTTCTGTTACTCTTGAAGTTTTGTCTGAGAATCTGATCTCATCTGCATCCTAATCTCCTCGCTGAATACTCATATCGGTCTGAGGTGATGAATTTCCATCACAGACTCTTCAAGATTGAAGCCAGATTTTGATGTCCTGCTTTGCAGTGACAAGTGGGCTTAATGCAAATTTCTTTTTTTTTGAGTCCAATGAGTCCAAGGTGAGATTGCAGGTGTGAGGTTGTTACCACGGCAACTGCCTCCCTTGACTGTAGCTGCACATCTGTAAGGCTGCAGCATCAGGTCACACAGACACACACACAAACACATATGCATTTTGTTTTGGCCTCTGAGAAACACAGATGAACACTTGTCTCTGTTCTTTTTGACTAAGGTTAGGGTTAGGGTTAGTGTTTTGAATTCATTGTGCAAATATAAATTGTAAATTAATTTAACACAAAAATCATGATTTGTTGTTGTGAAATTAATAAACTGAAAGAGAAAGTGAAAGAAATATGTTACAACACACACACAGAGTCAGTTTCTTTGGTTCCTGGCTTCACTTTGCTGTAGCTGCATAAAGCATGACTCTCATATTCAGGCATTTTAATGCTGTGGTAATTGTTGAGTTATTATTTCTGAATGTTCAGAGAGACAACAGCAGAACAGCCTCTACTGCTGATAGGGAGGCAGGAACATGCATCAGAACATTAATCCTGCTTCATGTTTCACACAATGAGAAGCCTGTCTTCATCTTCATCATTCTCTTCATCATTTTAATTATTTTACCTCTACACATTGAAAATCTGAGGTCTCTCATGATTTCGGGGTAGGGTCAGTCTTCTACCTGCTGAACTCTAACCAGCGTTTAGTGGAAGATCTGAGCTGCTGCTGTTCCTCTTCCTCCTCTATTTTCTTTGTTTGGAAGCCAGTGACTCCAGTGAGTCCAGCCAGTTTCCAGTCACTCTTCCCTTATTCCTCTCAGGATACTTAATTCAGCATCTTGTGGCTGCTCTTCCTCCTCTTTAACACTGATGATGACCTATGAGCAGCTTGGTCACAGCTCAGCTACAGGTCTCAGGTTTCAGGTCAGGGACAGTAGAGTTTCCTTAACCAGGGTCAGACTCATCATACACTGGGAAGCAAACCTGCTTCCAAACCTGCCCCTTCACTGCTCCTGATTAGTTATAGTCTACACCGCAACACTGTGCACATGGTACCTGGGGGGTGCCATGCCCACATTATCAAAACTCTTTTTCCAGTGTTGTTAGTTCGACCGAGTGAGCTATGTCTGAATTAACTTTGATCCAGTAAGATAACTGGTGTGCCCAGTGTTTCTGAGTTTTCCTCTGACTGAAAGAGAAAATGAATCCTGTGCCAACCCATCCTGGACCTGAACCTTCACACCTTCACAAGTGTTGCTCTGAGCGGAACCTTCCTCCACATCTGAAGGAAATCACACAAAAGTACAAGCAAGGGAAATAGATTTACTGTCACAGATGTTTGAGCACTTCCTGTCCAAGCATCATCACACTGGACCAGCACCTATAGCACCTATTAGTAGTTACAAGCTAGTAAAGTGTAACTAGTTTAACTAGCATCTGTAACTATTTCAAGGGGATGCTGAAGTTTGAGTCAGTCAGATTTTACATCACAGTCTCTGGTCAGATTCACAACTTTCTACAAACTTCTACAACACTCTAGGACCTTCTTAAATCTCATCAGGTGTCACAGTTCAGTGCGAACTAAACTCAGTTATACTTAGAAAAACTGGACACCTCACTTCCCTCAGCCTCACTTCCCTCATCCTCAGCCTCTGCTCCTTCCGTTTGGCTCTGATACATTCAATGATGTGTTGAACTCCAGTCTGCTGACCTCCCTACAACCTCTGCTCCTCCGTGAGATGTCATCCTGACGCCGTCCTCACTCACTCCATATCTCCTCTGAGTGGGAGGTGTGGGTGTGAAAAGCTTTGTGCCTGTCGATTCCCTGAAAAAATGAACTCCTACTCACTCTGTTGCAGCTTCTTCAGTCACATCAGTTTATTTCTGCTCAAAGAATTCATGAATCTGCAGATTTACATATGTTTTCTCTCCATCTGCATTGTCATCTATCATCCATCCTTCCGTAATCCCCCACGCACACACATACACACACACCCACCCACCTGTCTCTTGGTGTGCTCGCTGGCCTCCCCCGGCATGTCGTGGGCACTTTTGATGAGCGTGCGAGCGATATGGAAGTAATAAACAGAGATGATGCTGAGAGGAACCAGAAAGTAGACCAGGAAGATCATCACTGAGTGGATCTTTGGATGCATCTCATTGGTCTGAGGGTACGGGACACAGTTCACCCAGGTCACATTCACATCATCTCTAAGACCCTGAGAAGACAGAGGAGATGAGGCACATCATCATCATCATCATCATCTGCTCTTTCCCACCAAGTCCCACCAGGGGCAGATGAGATGACTTCGACTGGTTGCACATGGAACAAGCCCATGTGAAGGTCAGGCTCAGACCAGCTTTTCATCCATGATGCAGGCATCAGCTGCAGAGTCGACAAAGAATGCCAGAGACTGCCGATCGTCTGGGAGGAAGACCTGGCTCTGGAACAAGGGGCATGGATGCTTGAGAGATTCATAGACAACTGAACTCAGCAGGGTCTCCAAATCAGCTGGTGAGCTCTGGCTTTTTACTTGCTAGCAGTGTACCTGCTTGGAAAGGTAGGCAAGGTTTCCAGGAAAAGAGAAAGTAGTGCTAGGTATTTCAGCACTGTGTTATGTGGCAGCAGTGTGTTGTGTCCTGCTGCTGCATCCTGTATCCTGCTGCTTACCTGCATGAGGACAAGCTGGGAGAAGACAGCCTCAGGCAGTGCAAGCAGCACTGACAGCAGCCAGATGGAGACAGCTTTGAGACATGTCCAGAAGACAGCGCTGGATGTCTGGATGTCCATAGGGTTGACAATCGCCTTGTACCTAGATGGATGATGATATTAATTACACACACAGTAATAAAATAATAACTAATAAAGAAAAGAAAAGAACCTTGTATGCAGATTCTCTACGCTGAAATAAACCCGCTAACCCTGACCTTACTGTCTCCTGCAGATGAATCGAGCTGCAGCTGACCTCGGAGATGTCATTTTAAAGATAAACTGATTCTGTTGATTTTCTGGTGTCTTTGTCTCTCAATTTCTTATTGCTCCTTCCTTCATCCACAGGAAGGCATACAAGAGTGTGTGTGCATGTACATAGGTGTACCTATGTGCATGTATGTACGTCCATGCACATGCATTCATGTGTGTGTCATGAGGCTAACCCTACTCGCTAAGAACAGTGATCGAAAGGAAACACCACCTCAGTTTGTTCAGACACTCATTTCAAGTTCACACACAACACACACACACACACACACAAAAGCTGTGTGCATCTGTGACTGAACCTCAGATCAATGGATTTAACCATTCATTGAACAGGATCAGTAATTAATCATAACCATACTACAGGCAATGCAGTTGTTGCAGTTTATACTATTACAGTTATTACAGTTATGATAATTAATGATGAGCTGGCCCTGTAGAAAAGGCTCCTGCTGTCTGACTGACAATGACAGTGCTTCTACTCTACTCTACTCTGCTCTACCCTATTCTGTTCTTCCCTCATCATGTATGTTATTGGATTAATAAGATGCTGTAAAGGCTAGTTAGATGTGGGTTAGAGGCTATTAGACACTGGTTAGACAAAGTTAGGGGCTGGTTAGATGCTGGTTAGCGGTTCAACCCCTCAGCTGGTTCCTCTGAGGAGGAGCTGCAGCTCCACTGTCTCTTCTCATACCTCAGCTTCAGACTTTCCTCTGCTGTCTCCAGAACCAGAGCCAGAGGCTGAACCACAACAGAAGGCTGAACCAGAACCAGA